>PVIU01020152.1:0-34613 GCA_004026605.1 Ondatra zibethicus
AAAAAAAAAAAAACTTTGAAAATCTCAGCAAATTTTATCTCGGGATTTTGAAAAAAAAAAAAAAGAAAAGAAAAAGACACATAAGAGGTTATCTCCAACGGTACTCAACTTCATTTGGAAAACCCAGGATAGCCAAAACAATCCTGGGCAATAAAAGAACTTCTGGAGGCATCACAATCCCTGACTTCAAACTCTACTACAGAGCAACAGTACTGAAAACAGCCTGGTACTGGCATAAGAACAGACAGGAGGACCAATGGAACCAAACAGAAGACCCGGATATCAGTCCACACATCTTCGAATGCCTGATCGTTGATAAAGAAGCAAAAAATAACAAATGGAAAAAGAAAGCATATTTAACAAAGGTGCTGGCATAACTGGATATCAATATGTAGAAAAATGAAAATAGACCCATATCTATCACCATGTACAAAACTCAAGTCCAAATGGATCAAAGACCTCAACATAAAGCCAGCCACACTGACCCTCATAGAAGAGAAAGTGGGAAGTACACTTGAACGCATTGGCACAGGGAACCACTTCCTAAGTAGAACCCCAGCAGCACAGACACTGAGAGAAACAATTAATAAATGGGACCTCCTGAAACTGAAAAGCTTCTGTAAAGCAAAGGACACGGTCAACAAGACAAAACAACAGCCTACAGAATGGGAAAAGATCTTCACTAACCCCACATCAGACATAGGTCTGATCTCCAAAATATACAAACAACTCAAGAAATTGGACACCAGAAGATCACATAATCCAATAAAAAAATGGAGTACAGACCTAAACAGAGAACTCTCAACAGAGGAATCTAAAATGGCTGAAAGACACTTAAGGAAATGTTCAACATCCTTAGTCATCAGAGAAATGCAAATCAAAACAACTCTGAGATTCCATCTTATACCTGTAAGAATGGCCAAGATCAAAAACACTGATGACAACTTATGCTGGAGAGTTTGTGGGGAAAAGGGAACACTTCTCCATTGCTGGTGGGAATGCAAGCTGGTAACAACCCCTTTGGATGTCAATGTGGCGATTTCTCAGAAAATTAAGAAACAACCTTCTTTAAGACCCAGTAATACCACTTTTGGGTATATATCCAAAGGATGCTCAATCGTGCCACAAGGACATGTGCTCAGCTATGTTCATAGCAACTTTGTTTGCCATAGCCAGAACCTGGAAACAACCTAAATGCCCCTCAATCGAAGAATGGATTTTAAAAAAAAATGGTACATTTACACAATGGAGTACTACACAGCAGAAAAAAAATAATGACAGCTTGAATTTTGCAGGAAATGGATGGAACTGGAAAACATTATTTTGAGTGAGGTAACCCAGGCACAGAAAAACAATTATCACATGTACTCACTCATAGATGGTTTTTAAACATAAAGCAAAGAAAGCCAGCCTACAAACCACAATCCCAGAGTACTTAGACAACAATACGGACACTAAGAGAGACTTACATAGATATAATCTACATGGGAAGTAGAAAGTAGAAAAAGACAAGATCTCCTGAGTAAATTAGGAGCATGGGCACCTTAGGGGAGGGCTGAAGGGGTGAGGGGAGAGGCAGGAAGGGGAGCAGAGAAAAATGTAGAGCTCAATAAATATCATGGGGGAAAAATTAAAAAAAAAAAAGAAAACCACAAAAAAAAAGACTCCTGGAGAATATTCTAGATTGCCTCAAGGGAGGCAAGGAAAGGGAAAGTGAGTTATTTAGAAACAGCTCTACTGACTTCAGGTAAAGTCATACTGTCTCTGACATGTTTGAATTGGAGCAGGTTATCTAGGATGGCCCATTTCATACCTGGTGAGGTCTGGAAACAGGGATCCCCGCGCCTTTTAGCTAGTGCAGTACCACCATCGTCCTCAGGGCGGAGCTCGAGTGACTATGCCTTCTGAGCAAATGGAGAGCCGCTGTGAATACATGGAAGATGGAGTTCCTAGCTGCTCTGCAAGAATGGAACCACCAGTGGCTGCCACTGAGACAGTTGTCAGGCTGTACAGAAAGGATCAGCATTGTCCCAAGACTGATAAGGTTCACACAGGTCAGACTGTGCCAACTACTCCTGAGCACCCCGTATATGAGCACATGTCTTAAAGCCCAAGCCAAAGCTAGTGGGAGTCTAAGATGGTGAAACTCTGTGTCAGCCTGGCAAGGTTCTGGTGC
The DNA here is from genome assembly GCA_004026605.1 of Ondatra zibethicus. Classification (NCBI taxonomy): domain Eukaryota; kingdom Metazoa; phylum Chordata; class Mammalia; order Rodentia; family Cricetidae; genus Ondatra; species Ondatra zibethicus. The sequence goes on from PVIU01020152.1 coordinate 2,177, forward strand.
CAGCTATTGGAACAAATATTGTTCTGATGCTGAGTCTATAATTTAGTGGTAACTAGACTCTAATGCCCAAGGCCCTGCCTTCTCAAAACAAAACAAAACAAAACCCAAGCATTGTACATGCTTCTGTGAAGCATTTGGGAGATCAGTGGACTTGGAGTAAGACAGATTTTCAAGGTGGACCTTGGGGTACATGTCCATAATCCCAGCAGAAATTCAAGGTCATCCTTGACTACATTTGAGTTTCAAATAAGCAAGAGCAACAAAACAAAAGATCCCCTTGCAAAATGTGGTGGCCCTCGTCCAGTTAAACAGTCTTAAGGCTGCGGTTCCCTGGAGGAGGAAGGATTCTGTTCCCAGATTGCCTTTGAACTCAAGACTGACATCAGCTTTTCCTGGAATTTCTGTCCTTTCCGAACTGCTCTCAAGTCCCACCACAGCAGGGCCCATTTCCCTCAAATAATTAAGCTGTCTGTCGTTAAAGACACCAACGGTGGCATACATAGGCATGGTGCCATGCACTTGTAACCTCGCCCTTTGGAGGTGGAAGGAGGATCGGAAGTTCAAGAGAGTTCAAAGCCAGTATCTCTTGGATTTGAGGGGAAGTGAGTCATGTGGGAGTGGGCTTGTCACTGTCTTAACTATAATTGAGACATCAAAAACCTGGCAATATTCTCCATTCGACTTAAATGTTTAAACCTGACGGTGGTGGCGCATGCCTTTAATCCCAGCACTCGGTAGGTAGAGGCAGGTGGATCTTTGTGAATTCGAGGTTAGCCTGGTCTACAGGGTGAGTTCCAGTACAACCAGAACAACACAGAGAAACTCTGTCTCAAAAAAAAAAAAGTTAGTGTAAACTGAAATGTAGTGGCATGCACCTGTGATCCCAGACCCTGAGGGACTGAGGCAGGAGGATAGTGAGAGAACAGCCTGGGCCAACACAGGGAGACCCATGTCAGGAACAAACAAACCATCAGTATTATTTTAGAGCAGGCACGTAGGAAGCACTCCCGAACCCTCTGGTCTGGGAATCCATCCACTGATATTTCCCTCTCTGTTCCCATGCATGGACTTGTGGGTGTGGTACTAGAAGTCCGGGTTTATCACCAAGACTTGAGCCTGTATCTCAGTCTTTCCCGGTCAACAGCTGTGACCTTTTGTTCTCTCAGCCTAGTTTTATGTCACCTTGATATAAACTAAAGTCATCTGAGAGGAGGGAAGCTCAATTAAGAAAAGACTACAGCCCGGCAGTGTTGGCACACACCTTTGGTCCCAGCACTCGAGAGGCAGAAGCAGGCAGATCTCTGTTGAGTTCGAGGCCAGCCTGGTCTACAGAACAAGTTCCAGGATGGTCAAGGCTACATAGAGGAAACCCTGTCTCAAACCACCCCCCCAAAAAAGGAGGGGTACAGAAACGGACATCCTTAGGTAGCAGGGCTGGCTCAAAGCTTACGGTAATGCTGAGGAAGGGGGAACTGGATGGTTACCCAATTCTGCACCGTTGTCAGTGAGGTTAAAGACAGCTAACGGTTGCGGAAGCAACCCAACTGGACAGGCCCTTCTGCCCGTCACCCTCTTCTCACCTTGTGATTCCCACGTTCCCGAGGCTGAGGGAGGGCCAGTCCTCTTTAGAGGGCCCCCTCCCTGTCGCCAGCCGAACAAATAGGGAAGGCTTCTGACCAGAGACCTAATCCCGAAATAAAGCTAAAACTTTTAGTTTCTGAAACTAAAAGTCGTGGGCAGAGAAAAAACAAGACACAGCACATTGCGGTTAGACTGCTTGTAGCCACGCTTGTTTCCTCTCGGTCTCAGTTTCCTCTCTTGACCCAGGGCGCAGGCAGCTCCAGCTTCTGTCCGGGCCTACAGTCAATGTCAGCTGCCACTTCGGCTCCTCCGTGCGTGCGGTTTATCCAACCCAGCGCTCAGCACAGTTTTTTTCTGAGTATTTCTTTCGTGCAAGGCTCCCGTACTCAGTCCCCGTAAGGGAACCCATGCCATCAGCCTCTGGGAATCCTTGGGAAGCTTGCCAATCGTGGGCTGGAGCAGCCTGGAAATTTCAGGGGAGAAGTGGGACTTTCTGGACACCAAGGGACCAGGAACAGGAGAGGCCGAGTATGATGAGATTTAGCGGGGTTCACACGCCAGGAGGTGCTTGCCCTGCTCGAAGCAGAGGTTCACAGAGAGAACCGGGAGTGGACTCCAGAATCCTTTGGGAGGCCCCCACAGCGCTTGGTACAGGGACTTTTAGGATGTCCTTACCCCCCCCCCCCGCCCCGCATTCAGGGAATCTCTAAGAGTTTCCCATCTGGGACTTTCTGAAGCAGAGTATCACTTGAGAATTTATGTACTTAAAAAAAAAAAAAAGGCTAACTTTGTAGCTCTGGTTGGCCTGGAACTCACCTTGTAGACCAGGCTAGCCTCAAACCTCACAGAGATCCACCTGCCTCTGTCTCCTTGGTGCTAGGATCAAAGGCGTGCACCATCCTGTTGTGCTAAATTTACGTACTTAAAAGCATTTATTAGTTAGCATAGACAATGGGTTTTATTACAGCATTTCCATCTACGTCTGTTACAGTCCTTAGTTGACACTTGGCCTGGGAATTTATGTCTTTTTAAAAAATGTGTCATCAAGCTGGTGCTTTAGGTCAGTTGGTGGAGTGATTGCCCTGGGTTTGAGCACCAGCATGGCATAGACCTGGTGGTCACGCCAGTCACCTCAGCACTCGGGGCGGGGGGGAAGCTGGAGGATTAGGCGTCCAGGGTCATCCTGGTTAGATGGTAAGTTTGAGGCCACCTAGGCTACATGTCAGGGGGTGGGGGAGAAAGGAAAGGAAGGAAAGAAGGAAGAAGAGAGAGAGAGAGAGAGAGAGAGAGAGAGAGAGAGAGAGAGAAAGGGAAGGAAGAGTGGGAAGGAATAAAGAAAAGGGGAAGAAAGAATATCTGGGTTAGGTAGGATATACTCATGACCCCGGCACTCAGAAGGCTGAGACAGGAAGCTCACATGTTTGAGGGCTACTTAGAGAAACTGGATCTCAATAGCAAGAGAAAGGATTGTCTCTTAGAGATGGTGGCAGAGAATCAACATGCCTGTTGCTGGGCGGGGGAAATCACAGAAGCCCGGACACTGGCTTTGGAGGGGGCCCAAAGGGCCAGCATCCAGTGCTCTGTGATTTAGGTAGGACTGGATCATGAAACTTGGTTTGGGTTCATTTCAAGGTTTCCAAATTCTAACTGTGGTTCTCCATACCTTGGAGATGTGTGTTAGGGTTTAGCTCTCAAATGTCCCCCAATAGCTTATGTGCTGAAGGTTTGGAACCCAATATAACAGTGTTTAAAGTGGGCCCATGGGAGCTGTCTGGATCCATATGGCACTTACTGCATATGTAAAGTCACCCATTTATGGGGTTATAGCTTAATGGACATTAAGGGACTGTCCCTCCCCTCTGAGCTTCTAGAGCAGTGGTTCTCAACCTTCCCAATACTGCGACCCTTTAATACAGTTCCTCTGGCTGTGGTGACCCCCAACCCTACAATTATTTTTATTGCTATTTCATAACTATAATTTTGCTACTGTTATGAATCATAATATAAGTATCTGTGGTTTACAATGGTCTTTGGAGGTTGAGAACCACTGTTCTAGAAGGTAAGCAGTTTCTAGTGCCCCCACACTTCCACAGTGATGTGCTGTCTCCATACAGCCCCAAACAAGCAACTTGGCTGAGCAACTATAGTCCAGAACCTGAACCTGTCAATCAAAACTCTTTCCATCGAACGTTATTCTCACTTGTGTATTTTGTCTCAGTGGGAGGTAAGCCCTACAAGTGCTGATGTCTGATGCCTATGGTTATCCTTCAAACCACTAGAACACACTGCCCTGTCACGTGGGGTGACCGAGGCAGAGGGAGGAGGTCCTGGTGGATCTCTAAGAACCACACCCAGCTCCTCTTACAACTGTGAATGATTTTTTTTTTTTTTTTTTTAGTACCTGGAGGGACAGCCGTGGGTGCTGGGAACCGAACTCTTATATTTTTGGTTGTGAGCCTAGCCTTTAACGGCTGAGCCATCCCTCCAGGCAATTTTTTTGTTTTTGTTTTTTGAGACAGGGTTTCTCTGTGTAACAGCTATCCTGGAACTCACACTGTAGTCCAGGCTGGCCTCGAACTCACAGAGATCCACCTGTGCTGGGATTAAAGGTGTGCACCACCCCGCCTGACCAACTGTGAATAATTTAATTCACATCATTTCCAATATCTGTGGGAGGAAACAGATTCTAAAGGATAAAGGAAACCCTCCCCAAGGTTACAGTGCTAGAAAGGGGCCTTTTTCTGGCTTATCTGGCTTCACCATTGAAAGAATGGCAAAGCCGGGATTTCTTCCACCAGGGGCATCTCCCCTAGGAACTTCCAGATCAAAGGCCCTACGGCAGAGGCAGGAAGAGAGCAGATTCTCTGATCAGCCAGGTGTGAGGGGAAAGAAGTTCCTTGGGTGAGGTGGGTGATTACTCCTGTGAGGCCATCTCCCTCGGAGTGCCAGGGGCGAGCTCAAGCCAGTCGATGGAGGCCTTCGAGAATGGATAGGAAAGAGGAAGCCGCTGTGTTTCTGTGGAAACTTCTCTGAGAACTGTTGGGTACAGGATGTGTCGGCGCAGGAGGCTGTGACAACCGCATCATGCTGACTTCAATGTCTTCTGGGCCTCTCCAGCCTCTGATGTCATGCTGAGAATCTCAGCCCCCATGGTCCTGGGATGGGATGGGCAGGAGCAAGCAGGGAGCAAGGGACCTGAAGCATGCCTTCCAGTGCCATGTCACATGACCAAATCAACTTGGGGAGGAAAGGGTTTGTTTATGTGGCTTGTGCGTCCACATTCATAATCCATCATCTAAGGAAGTCAGGGCAGGAACCTGGATGCAGGAACTGATGCAGAGGCCATGGAGGGTCCTGCTTACTGGCTTGCTCAACCTGCTTTCCCATGGAAGCCAGGACCACCAGCCTGGGGATGGCACCACCCACAACAGGCTGAGCTCTTCCCCCATCAATCACCAATTAAGAAGATGTTTGCCTACAGCCCAGTCTTCTGGAGGCATTTTCTCAGTTGGGGTTTTCTCCTCAAAGGCCTCTCTTGCACAAGGAAGAGTCTCTTTAGTCCATCAACCTATAGCCTCTGCAAGGGTTCTCTGGCCTTTTGGGAGGCCCAGACATCTTGGAGGACTTTATAAAGCTCTCCACTCTTGCCTCAGGAAAAGGCAAGTGCCCCTAGTCTTGGTCAACAATTTCAGAGAAATTCGTGGGATTTTCCACAGCTCTGTCAGGAAGCTTTGGAGGCCCTTAGACTTATGATAACCCCCTTGCTAGTCCTCCTGAAAGCCCCTATTTCTGAATCACCCAGTGTGGAGCTGTAACTATGAAAAGCCCTTGAGCACTTGATGCTCCACACTGAGAGGGGCTGTGGTTGCAAAGTGGCTTTGAAGGTTTAGGGCGAAAGAATGTAGCTGGGGAAGCCGCTTGGTGCACAGCCCTGGGTATTAACCCCCAGTGTCAAAGAAAAGGAAAAGTCGAGCTTGAAGTACACAGCTAGTGCCCCAAGACTGTGTCGCAGAAGCTGGAGGACTATCACAAGTTGAGGGCCAGCCTGGGCTGCCACAGCAGGATTTTATCTCTACCAAAACAAAATGCAACCATTAAAAAGATGCTTCTCTGATGGTGTGAACCTCTATGAGCAAGTTCAAGTTCAAGTCTGGGTTACATGAGACTCTGTCCTTAAAAAAAAAAGTGGGGGAGGGTAATACAATGCCTAATTAATGATTTTTATTGATACATTAAAATAGAAGTTGACTTGCAGTTGAAATTTATTATTAAAATTTTTGGGGCATGATGGCGCATACCTTTAATCCCAGCACTCAGGAGGTAGAGAGGCAGGTGAGCTCAAGGCCAGCCTGGTCTACAGAGTGAGTTCCAGGATAGCCAGGGGCTACACAGAGAGACTTTGTCTCAAAGACAAAAACGAAGCAAAAAAACTTGTAAAAATTAATATGTGGCAGGAATACAGTTCAATGGTAGAGTGCTTGCCTAGTATGTACAAGGTCCTGGGTTCAACACACACACACACACTTGTTTCGCTTTGTGCCAGGTTTGTACCTGGTGCACATATATGCAGGCAAAATGTTCACCTACACAAAATAACATATGTCTAGAATAAATATAAAACATCTAAAAAATGCCATGCACATTGCACGGCAGACTGTGCCTGTGTTCACTGAGCAGCCGTGCCCTGTGCTGGCACCGTGCCAGTAGATACCTGCAGCCCTCCCTCTGACTCTCCCTTCGCCCTGCACTGTCAACTTTCACTTCCTCTTTCTGGAGTAGGAGGCTGCAGGTGGGCCGTGTGCATGGAGATCAATGCAACAACCTGCTTTGAGTCACGTGTTTGCAGCAGGCAGCAAAGTTACCCAAAAGCAGGATGGCCTAATGTTCTGGACTCCAGGGATGGCATCCAGTGTTCCAGGGCATGCCAGGACTTTGGTTTCCCAGAGCTGATCCAGCAAGGGACCACGGGCTAGAAAGCTCGCCACCATAGGAATGTATTCCCTCCACGTTTGGAGACCAGAAGTTCAGAATCAAGATGATGGTTGACTGTGTGCCTCTGCTCTAGGGGTTTAAGAGATGCTGCCCCTTAGTCTTTTTAACCGTAGGCCTTGACATTCTTTGTCTTGCATGCATCTCCTTCCCTTTGTACAAGTTTCTCTTCCCTCCCCTACTCTCCCCTCCCCTCCCCTCCTATTCCCTTTCCTTCCTGTCCCCTTCCCTCCCCTCTCTTGCCCCCTCCCTTCTCTCCTTCTTTTCTAAGACAGGGTTCCTTTTATAGCCCTGGCTGTTAGGAACTCACTCTGTAGACCAGACTGGCCTCACAAAGATGCACCTGCCTCTGCCTCCTGAATGCCGGGATTAAAGGTGTGAGTCACCACCACTGGGCCAAATTTCCCTTTTCTTGCAGAGACTAGTCAACAAATTAGGGCCATCCTGGTCCAGTATCACTTCATTATCCCTTGACTACATTGTGTAAAACCCATTTCCAAATAAGGTCACATCTTGGGGTCCCAGTAGCCATGGCTTTGAGAAGCAGCTGCCTCCTTTGGTACAGTTTTTTTTAATATTTATTTATTTATTTATTATGTATGCAATATTCTGTTTATGTGTATGCCTATGGGCCAGAAGAGGGCGCCAGACCCCATTACAGATTGTTGTGAGCCACCATGTGGTTGCTGGGAATTGAACTCAGGACCTTTGGAAGAGCAAGCAATGCTCTTAACCTCTGAGCCATCTCTCCAGCCCCTGGTACAGTTTTTTAAAAAGTTTTTTTTTTTTTTTGTGAGAAGCAATCTGATGTGTGCTTGGGTAATTTCCCAGCAGCTTCTAAGCCAAAAAAAGGGAGTGTGGGGGTGCCCAGTAGCTCCCAGGAGCTGCTCTAGTTGCTAGGGACACAGTGACATGTCACAACAAAGCATGATACAGTTCCTGCCTTCCTTCTAGTAACAGAGCCCACATTCTAGCAACAGAGGCAGACCATTAATACGTGGACGGACGCTGGTACTGACATGCTAGCCTGCGGGAAATGACACAGGCTGGTAGACATGCTGGGCCGTTTTGATAGGACAGGAGGGGCTCTTAAAAACAGAATGAAGAAAATGGCGGCGAGTGGCAGAAGTATCTGAGGGTGAAAATCCAGGTCAGAGGAAGCAGCAAGATGGCGCAATAGATAAAGGCACTTGCTGTCAGGCCTGACAAGTTGGGCTCCATCCCTGGAATCTATATGGAACCGATATAGAAAGGAGAACCCATTTCTGAATGTTCTCTGACTTACACACACACACACACACACACACACACACACACACACACACACAATTACACTTTTAAAAACCCCGGGAAGAGAGAACATACAATGCCTCCAAGGCAGGGGTATCTTTGAAGAGTTCACAAAACACCCAGGAGTGGCCTTTCTACCAAAGGGACCAAAGCCAAGAGGGAGGAGGGAGAGGCCGAGGCTGGAAGCTGGCTCCATGGCCATTGGGTATGGTCGTGATGGGTGGGCCCCCAAGCTTTTGCCAGTGGTGAAGGAATGTCACTTATTTCCTCCAGCTCCATGTCCCCTATTGTGTGGTGGGGTGGCAGCTCCCTTGACCCTTGCTGAGCATTGGAACAGTCACACGTCATTGTCCTCATCTCCTCCAGACCAGAGCTGTGCCTGTCTCCTCGGGGGTAGAGGCTGGCTTCAGCTTTCCTCCTGGAAGTGGTCAGCAGTCCCTGGGCTCCTATCCCTGGTGGCAGAAGGACAATTCTTTATGGACCTCCTCTCTGGCTTCCTTCAAGTACTTCCTACATCACCCTGATCAGCCCCCCACCCTCTTTATCTAAGAAGCAGGCACTCCATGGCAGAATATCAATAAGCCTTAACTTTGTTCACATCCCTGTATATCCTATACAGCTTCCTGTTTCTTGGTTTTTTGAGACAGGGTTTCTTGTGACTGGCCTTGAACTTGCTACGTAGTTGAGGATGACCTTAAACTCCTGATCCTCTTGCCTCCCCCTCCCAAGTGCCAGGATTATAGGCAATCGGCCAAGGCATCCGGGTCATGCCATGCTTGTGTTTGAATCCCAGGACTTCATGCACTACGTGCATGCAGTACCTGCTGAGACCAGAAGAGTGCATCAGATCCTGGAACTGGAGTTACAGATAGTTGGGAGCTGCCATGCCAGTCCTGGGAATGGATCCAGAGTCCTCTGGAAATGCAGCCACTGATCTTAACCACTGAGCATCCATCTCTCCAGTCTCCCCACAGGGGAATTTCTAAGCCACATCAGATTCTGAGGTTGGGATTCCAGTTCAGGAGGGGAGCCAGGAGTCTTCCACTGAGACAAGTTTAAAACCTAGGGCTTGGCCGGGCGGTGGTGGCGCATGCCTTTAATCCCAGCACTCGGGAGGCAGAGGCAGGCAGATCTCTGTGAGTTTGAGGTCAGCCTGGTCTACAAGAGCTAGTTCCAGGACAGGCTCCAAAGCTACAGAGAAACCCTGTCTCGAAAAACCAAAATAAAACAAAAACAAAACCTAGGGCTTGACCCTAACTCCCCTAACTTGTTGCAGTTTCAGAATGCGCGCATGAGTGTGTGAGCATGGGTGCTGGGAACTGAACCTGGGGCCTCCAAGCATTCTGCCACAGCTAGATTGACACACAGAAATCAAAGGAGTTCGTGAACTGTGGTGAACAAATCGCAGCTTCATGTCCCCCAGCTTCCTCCTGAGATAGAGCCTTTTCTTCTGCTATGCACACACAGTGTCAGCTAGGTCTGTGACTTTGTCACCCATGAAGATCACCGATAGCACGGGCATTTTGCGAATCATTTAAATTCATTTGCACTACAAAAATAAGGTAGTTGGGTTTGGTGGTATTGAAGGCCTATAATCCTACATGTAATGCTACATGAAAACTGCCAAAAAGAAGAGGAGAGAAAGAGAGACCTAGCTCTAACACACAGAGGCCCTGAGCTCAATCCTTGATGGTTGGGGTTTTCAACCTGATATACTCTAGAACGCTGGTTCTCAATGGGTTGAGACTCCTTTGGTAAAACCTCTGTCTTCCAAAACATTTACATTACCGTTCACAAGAGCAGTGAAATTACAGATAAGAAGCAGCAATGGACACGATTTTATCGTTGGGGGTCAGCACAGCACAAGGAAGTGTATTGAAGGGTGGCAGCAACTTCAAGCTCCTGCCGCCTCGCCGTCCCTGCCCTCGGAAACTGAACTCAAACGGACTCTTTTCTCTTAATTTCATCTTATCAGAGTGCTCGAGCTCAGCAACAGGAAAGGAAATGAAGACAAATATTTCCATCCCACAGTTTTGTTTTTAATTTAAACCCCAGAACAAAAGTTAAGGTAGTTTCCAGACTTATCTGCCCTTGGATTGTATTATTTAGTGTGCTAATAAAGGATGTTCATGTATCACTCTGCTGCCATCTTTAAAAAGATTTATATGTATTTTCTGTGTATGAGTGTTTGTCTGCATACATGTCTGTGCACCATGTACATGCCTGGAACCTGTAGAGGCCAGAAGAAGAGATCAGATCCCCTGGAACTGGCATTATAGATGATGGTAAGTGGCCCTGTGGATGCTGAGAATTGCACCTTGGTCCTCTGCAAAAGCAGCAAGTACTCTTAACTACTGAGCCATCTCTCCAGCCCCCTATGCTACTGTTTAAAAAATATTAAGATTAGCCGGGCAGTGGCGGTGCACGCCTTTAATCCCAGCACTCAGGAGGCCGAGGCAGGTGGATCTCTGTGAGTTCGAGGCCAGCCTGGTCTACAAGAGCTAGTTCCAGGACAGGCTCCAAAGCTACAGAGAAATGCTGTCTTGAAAAACCAAACACACACACACACACACACACACGCACGCGCACGCGCACACACACACTAAGATTAGTAGTGTTCAATATGAATGTTTCAATTGAAATGCTATCGGTTTGTTCTTTTGTTTTTCTGAGGCAGAGGCTCCTGAATTCGTTAAGTAGTTGAAGCTGGAGTACTGGCTAATTTTATGTCAACTTGACAAGCTAGAGTCATCTGGGAGGAGAAAACCCCAATTGAGAAAGTGCCTCTGTGAGAGCCAGGCTACGGCCAAGCCTGTAGAGCATTTTTTAAATTAGTGATGGGTGGGGGAGGGTCCAGCCCGTTGTGGGTGGTGCCATCCCTGTGCAGGTGGTCCTGGGTTCTATAAGAAAGCAGGCTGAGTAAATCATGAGAAGCAAACCAGTCAGTAGCATCCCTCCATGGCCTCTGCATCAGCTCCTGCCACCAGGTTCCTGCCCCTTTTGAGCTCCTGTCCTGACTTTCCCTCAGTGATTGGACTACGATATACAAGTGTAAGCTGAACAAACCCCTTCCTCCCCAAGCAGCTTTGGTCACGGTTGTGTCATCACAGCAATAGTAACCATAACTAGGACAGCTGGCCTTGAATTCTCAATCCTCCTGCCTCCATCTCCCAAGTGCTAAGATTGTAGCTCTGCAATGCTATGCCTGGCTAGCTTTCTTTTGTATAGAGGCGGTTTGGGTTGCAGGGGTTACCCAGAGGGTAGAGTGCTTGCCCAGCATACACAAAGCGCCAGGTTCCATTCCTTTGCCGCAGGAACCGCGGTGGCTTGTGCCTGTCTGGAGGGAGAGTTGCAGGAGGATCAGAAATTCAAGGTCATTCTCACAGATGCGTCTCAAGCTTGAGGCCTGCCTGAGCTGAGACCCTGTCTCAAAAACAAAAACAAGCAAAGAGACAGAGTCTGACAATACATCCCAGGCTGGTTCTGAGACCCTGGTTCAAGCAGTTCCCCTGCCTCAGTGTGCTGGGACTACCCGCACACACTGTGCCTGCCTCTGAATCTTATACGTATTTGAAAACAGCGTCCCTGGATACAGACTAGCTCTGTGATGTGGGATCTAGGCTAACCCCCAGCACTTCTTCCTGAAAGGATTTGCTGAGTAGGGAAATTCACAGGCTTCCTAGGAGCCAAAAGGCTCCTGACCAAAGCCAAGTTCACAGGGAGAAAGGACCCTTTAAGGGAGGCTCCTTGCTGCCCCTAAGGTAGGCAAAATGGCCTGTGCTTGACACAGCAACTCCTCTCCTGTCCTGTGTGCCCTGCAGGTCAAACTCACTTCAGGCATGGTTACAACTCTGTCGTGCCCTTGTGTGGGGCACTCTTCATTCATTCTTCATTTATTGGAAGAAGTGCCCCTTTGGCTGCCCTCAGTGGCTCTAGGGGAGGTCAGCTGGCCTTTGGATTCTGCCAGGTCAACCCTGAGTAGGAGTTACCCAGAGCTAGGCAGTAAGGCCAGGTTTTAATTTTGTTTGTTTGTTTGTTTTTCGAAACAGGGTTTCTCTGTGTAGTTTTGGAACCTGTCCTGGAACTCACTCTGTAAACCAGGCTGGCGTTGAACTCACAGAGATCCTCCTGCCTCTGCCTCCCAAGTATCGGGATTAAAGGTGTGCACCATCACCACCTGCAGGTTTTAATTTTTTAATCTTTTTTAAAAGATTTATTTATTTTTATTTTATGTGCATTGGTGTTTTGCCTCTGAAGGTGTCAGATCTAGAATTGGATTTACAGACAGTTGTGAGCTGCCATGTGGGTGCTGGGTACTGAACCTGGGTCCTCTGGAAAAGCAGCCAGTTCTCTTAACCACTGAGCCATCTCTCCAGCTCTATTTTTTTCTTAATTTTTTTTTTTTTCCGAGACAGGGTTTCGCTGTAGTTTTGGAGCCTGTCCTGGAACTAGTTCTTGTAGATCAGGCTGGCCTCAAACTCACAGAGTGCTGGGATAAAAGGCGTGTGCCACCACCACCCAACTCTCTTTCTTAGGTTTTATTTATTTTATTTTATGTGTATGAGTGGTTTTGCTCACATGTATGTATAGGGGGCCCCCTGCTTGCCTGGTGTCTGCAGGCATCAGAAGAGAACTTTGGATGTCCTGGGACTGGACTTCAGGATGACTGTGAGCTGCCATGTAGGGGCTGGGAACTGAACCAGGGTCCTCTGCAAGAACAAGTGCTCTTAACCACTTCCCTCTAGCCTGGTAAGACTTGGTTTTAGATGGGAGGGCCATCCCTGGGTCTTGCCTGTGCACTGACCAATGGCTGTCTGTTGTCTCTCACCATTGCCCTTCTCTCATGGACAGGACATGGGCTGAGGAGGGAAGTGGAGGCCTCGGTCACAGTCCCCTCGGGGTGCTTTGCTGGGTAGATGAGGGACTGTGGCAAGGCACAAGTCAGAAGCAGGTGGGTCACCTCCTGACAGCCCCTTCCCACTCTTACATCAGGGAGCGTGTCCCAGTGGTGCTGAGACGGAGAGACCTGGAGTCGGCAGCTGTCGCAGGCTGCTGGGCTTCTGTTGTGAAGATACTTCTTCCGGCTAGTCCGCTGCAATTGTGTCTGACCCACTTTCTTTCTAGTCTCAGAGAAGCTGGACAGATGCACACGTCACTGTGGTTTGGTTCTTATTAAAACCATGACTAGGGCCAGGTTGTGGCTGAGCACCCCTTTAATCCCAGCCTTGAAAGACAGGCAGGTGGATTTCCGAGTTCAAGGTCAGCCTGATCTACAAAATGAGCTTCAGGACAGTCAGAGCTACACAGAGAAACCCTGACTCACCCCCTTCCTACCCCCCCCCCCCAAAATAGCCCAAAACTGACTAAGGTCTTGAATAGGAAAGAGTCTGGAGTCTTAGTGCCCAGGCTAACATGAGTCCCTTGGATCCACATTTCCCAGTCCCTGTCCCCCAAGTCCACACTAGTGATTTGGTGAGAAGCAGTAATGTTACCACAATGGAACATGACCTCTCAGGCCAGAAACTTAGCCAACACTTTATCTTTTTATTGTTTAAATTTTTATTATGTTTTACTTATTTGAATAATAACTGTATTTTAAAACAGTGCCCCAGAGTGAAGAATATCCCCATGTGTGTGCTGTAGAATGTGTGTGCCAAGGATGTGTGTGTATCACAGAATGTGTGTGCCACAGAATGTGTGTACCACAGAATGTATGTGCCACAGGTTATGCATGCCACAGGATTGTGTGTGCCACAGAATGTGTGTGCCACAGAATGTGTATGCATGCCACAGGATTGTGTGTGTCACAGAATGTGTATGCCACAGAATGTGTATATGTGCCACAGAATGTGTATGCGTGCCACAGGATTGTGTATGTCACAGAATGTGTGTGCCACAGAACATGTATGTGTGCACCACAGGATGTGTGTGCCACAGAATATGTGTGCAGATCAGAGGGCAATTTGTGGGACTTGATTCTTTCCTTCCATGGTGTGGGTTCTGGGGATTGAAGTCAGGTCATCAAACTTAGCAGCAAGCGCCTGTGCCTGCCCAGTCATCTCACCGACCCAAGGCTTTAAAGAGCAAAATAGATAGTTGTGAGTCATAGGAGATGTCTGAGCTTCAAGCCTGAGGTAACAACTTACCTAAAACTGTCTAACATCAAATTCAGGAAGTGACTGCACCAGAGAACAAGGCCCTCAGATATAAGCTTTACTTCTCTTAGGGCGGGGAACTCTTCCAGGCCCTGAAGAAAGCTCAGGCATCACATGAGGGCTGTGCTCTAGTGAAGACACTGCTTCTCAAAGACTGGAAAACCCTGCGTGTGCAGCAGAAAGGCAAGGCTGGGGATGTGGGATGAAGGCCCCAAGATTCACTGATGGCCAAGCTTGTGACACAGCCAGAACCCCGGGAACCTGGTGGCTTGTACGCCATCTTTTTTGTTCTTCACTGTCTCCCTCCCAGAGGAGGATGCGGGGTGGAGGTGGTGGGAGCCCGCACTTCCAGTTCCATCACACACTAGAGAAACTAAATGGTAGGAATAAACACGGGACACTGGGGGGACAGAAGATAAAAGAGGCCTCCAGATCCTTCCCAGTTCTCATCCTCCTCCGACCTTTTGATTCTGTGCCAGACCAGCAGGTCTTCCTGTATGTTAGCTTCTCCTCCTCCTGCAGAGGAAGGCTCAGAATTGAGTTTTGCTTGAGATCAAACCCAAAGAGGCTGGAGGGGTAGCCCTGTTGGTGGTGCTTACCTAGCGGGCACGAAGCCCTGAGTTCGATCCCCAGCACTGCATAAACTGTGTGTGGTCCTGCTTACCACTCAACCCAGCACTAAGGAACTGGAGGCCAGAGGTCAAGAGTTCAAGGTCATCCTCTACAACTAGTGAGTTGGAAAGCCGGGGCTACATCAGACCCTCCCTTTACAAAACAACCAACCAAAAAGCCCCAAAGCAAGTGCAGGGCCTCATGTATACAAGGCAAGTATTCTATCATTTGACCTATATCCTGAGCCCCCAGACTCAGAGTTTCAGATTTTGTTTTATTTCATTTATGTATTCGTTTTACGTGTAGACGTGCATTTCTGTGGTCGTGCGCATGTGCCGTGGCATGCACGTGGGGGCTAGAGGACAATTTGCTGGAGTCGGCTCTTTCCTCCTACCACATGGCTTCCAGGGGTTGAGCGTATCACCAGACTTTCCCCACTGTGCCGTCTTGGCAACCCAGACTCAGACTTTTTGTTGTTGAAGTTGTTTTGTTGTTTTGTTTTTCGAGACAGGGTTTCTCTGTAGCTTTGGAGCCTGTCCTGGAACTAGTTCTTGTAGACCAGGCTGTCCTCGAACTCACAGAGATCCGCCTGCCTCTGCCTCTGCCTCCTGAGTGCTAGGATTAAAGGCGTGCGCCACCACAGCCCGGCCAGACTCAGACTTTTAACAAGAACCAAACCACAGTGACCTCAGAATATCCATCTTTACTAAAAGGAAAGTAGGCCAGTGTGCACCAGGAAGTGGCGTCCCCTTGGAAGGACAGACACCTTCCAGGGCTTCTCTTGGCCTTTCCTAGAAAGGCTGCTGAGAACACAAGGAACCTGCTGGAAATAATGGATGATGTTTCAAAAGCTCCCAACTGCTTCTACCTACAAATACCAGAGCTGGGCTAACCCACATCCGCAAAGGGCTCCGGAGTGATCAGGGATGCCAAGGTTTCTGGCTGTACATCTAGGGCTCTGTGTCTAGAGATCCAAGGTGTTCTCTGTATCCATTTCGTCTAAGCTGTCACCCTTCAAGTATGGAGGCAAAACTTCATTGCTGAGGTCTGGGGCCAGGTCGTAGGGTACCTGGTATGGGCAGGACCTGGGGGAGCCCTTGCGAGTGCGGCCTGGAGAGTTCTGCCCTCTCTGGGGCCTCATTGTCTTTGCCTTTTCTTTTTATTATTAAGTTTGATTTGTTTTTCACCATCAAAGGGAAGCCAGCTCTTTCTTCCTGCCTACAAGGCACTCTTTTGTTTTTGTTTTGTTTTTTACTGTTGTTGTTTGCAGTGCTGGGGTAGAAGCCAGGATGTTATGCTCGGCAGCCACTGACCCACACTCCCAGGCTTTATCTGGGTTTTAATTCGATAATTTACCAGTTTAGGGCAACAGACTGTTGCTGGAGAGCTTGTTTCCTTAAGTTTCCTTACATTCTTAGGGAAACTCCCTGGATCGCTGTATAATTCATCCCCCTGTCTCAGACGTCTTCTAAACAAACGTCTGTTCCTGCCCCACCCTTGTCAGCATTAATGAGTTAGGGAGTATAGTCTTGTATTCTGGTGTTCTTTGTCCATAAAACTCTCCTGGCTAATAATGCCTTCAAAACATAAGCCAGAGATGAACTCAGCATTGTTGCTTTTCAAACCACATCCCCATCCCAGGGAAGCTTAGGGATAAATATCCCCCTAGCTTCTTTGTTTGTTTGTTTGTTTTTAGAGACAGGGTTTCTCTTTGTAACTGCCCTAGCTGTCTTGGAACTATGTAGACCAGGATGGCCTTGAACTCACAGAGATCCGCCTGCCTCTGCCTCCTGAGTGCTGGGATTAAAGGAGTGCGCCACCACCGCTTGGCCCCCCCTAGCTTCTTGAAACTTTCATAGAAACTGAACTTGGTGGCTCACATCTGTAATCCTAACCCTCGGGAGGCTGAGGCAGGAGGATTACCACTGGTTTGAGGCCAGTCTAGAGTTCCAGATCAGTCTAGGCTACAAGGAAGACCCCATATCAAAAACTTTTTTTAAAAAAATATTTATTTATTTATTGTGTATACAGTGTTCTGCCTGCATATATGCCTGCAGGTCAGAAGAGGGCACCAGATCTTAATACAGATGGTTGTGAGCCACCATGTGGTTCTTGGGAATTGAACTCAGGACCTCTGGGAGAGCAGTCAGTGCTCTTAACCGCTGAGCCATCTCTCCAGCCCCTCAAAAACTTTTGAATAAGAAAAGGAACTAGGAAAAGAAAGAGAATCCCAACTTACCACTGGAAAAAAATGGAAAGCAATAAAATATTAATGTGTGGTGCTTTTTCATTTTGTTTTGAGATGGGATCCCTGCCCCAGGCTGTCCTCAAACTCTCAATGGAGCCAAGGACTGCTACTGTCTTATGGCCCTGACTGGGTTCATTTTCTCCACTGCCTAAAAATTTTTAAGATTGTAAGGCAGGAGAAATCTCAGATACAGCAGGCAGCAACAGGTGACAAACTGAAGAAACATATACTCACACTCATACACAGAGAGAGAGAGAGAGTAAAGCACCACAGAGAAAGACTCCCTGCAGAGGAGAGAGGGGCCTGAAATACATTCCCCTGACAAGTCCAGAGGTCCTAAGTGTTCTTGGTGTCCTGGGATGGATCCCCATCCCCTAATGTGGGTTTGATCCCCTGAGACTAAGAAAGAGGGAGCTACAGGCTCACGACGTCAGGTGAGCATGTTCAGAACTGGCCTTCCTCATGTCCAAACCATCCTGGACTGGTCAGCCAGAAGAGGCCTGCTGGTGGGAGAATAAGCCTGCCAGGCCTTTGTCTCAGGTCGGGGGCTGAGGGAGAAGCCACAGTTCACCAGTTTTATTATCTCTGTGTCCCCTGCTCCCAATCTGTCTCCCTGCCAGGGATCTATCAAGTTCCTTGTTCCTCGGGATGACCTCAACTTTGGATCCGTCCCCACCCATCTCTTTATTTCTGGGATCACAGACCTGTGCCACCACAGCCCGTTTTATAGCAGACTTTAATTTTGTTTTTCTGTTTTTCAGTCTTATGTAGCACAGGGTGGCCTGATCTAGAACTCACCATGTAGCTGAGGCTAGCTTTGAAGTTCTAACTTTCTTAATTTTTTTTTTTAGATTTGATTATTTTGTATGTATAGATGTTGTGTGTACCCTGGGAGGCCAGGAGAGGGTGTCAGGTGCCCATGGGACCAGAGTTACAAATGGTCATGAGCTATGATGTGGGTGCTGGGAACTGAACCCAGGTTCTCTGCAAGAGCAAACTCTAGATGGCTGGGCCATCTCTCCAGCCCCGATTTTTAATTTTTTTCTTTTTTTAGATTCTTATTTATTTCAGTAGAAAAATTCTGGGATCTCCTTTTACACAGGTAGCAAGTCATCCTTAGAGAAGTTCATGTGAAGAAACCCTTCCAAAGACACACGTGTCTGTCCTCACACACTGTAGAAGGGAAAGCACGTGACGTTCACTCCCGATGTGGCCTTGGCTTCATGAGGAAAGGGTTACTCTATGTATATCCTTCGTCATAACTCACCAACAATGCATTAGAGTCAGCTCTCGAGATTCTTAGGAACAGGGAACAGCGGAGGATGCTGATCCTTTCTTGGACTTGTGTGCCGATGACGAAGCGCAGCAGCCAGGGTGTTGGTTTCAGCTCCTCCGCCTTTCGGGTTAATCTTCATAAAGTTCAATGAAAACTTTCTGTTCCTGTTCCTACTTAATAAAAATAACCAGAGAAGCATCCACGGAACTAGGAGATGACAAAGCTCTGAACAGCAACTTCCATTTCACCACAGCTATGCGATAATGATCAGAGGACAACTCCCAAGGACTGCTTCCTTTTGGCCTTGTGTCCTTCCTGTACTTCGCTGGCCCTGCTGGGTGTGTGGTCTAGGCAGGACTCTGGCTCCTGACAGCACTGTTTGCCAAGTGCCACCACCTCGTACAGGTCACTGTTGGCATGACTGACGGGGGCTTGGACAGTCTTCCGAGCACTGAAGTCAGACAGCTACTGAAAGCAGAGTGGGAATTTGTCTTCTCAGGTCCATCTGTTTCCAGGCCCTAAGTACCTTCAGCCTCCCACCCCGCTCTCTGCCTCTGATTCTAGGAGAAAAAGGACTCGGCTTCAAAGGCCTCGCAGTCTGCTTAGGAAGAAAGGATGAATCACATACAGCCATTTCCTACTCTGTGCATCGGGGACTCTAATCCGAGCCATCCCACCAGATGCCCTGAACTGC
This sequence comes from Ondatra zibethicus, assembly GCA_004026605.1. Lineage (NCBI taxonomy): Eukaryota > Metazoa > Chordata > Mammalia > Rodentia > Cricetidae > Ondatra > Ondatra zibethicus. The sequence goes on from PVIU01020152.1 coordinate 21,022, forward strand.
AGAGATTTTGAAACCAGAGTGTCCTGGTTAACGTCAGAGCCATCTGTGTGCAGGGCTGCGTGCCGGTGAGGAGCTGGATGGACCGGCACTCATACCCCAAATGTCAATAGGACAATCAGCTTTGACTACTACTATCCAACTGGTGTTTACTAGTGCCTGGGTTTAAGTGTTTTATAGGATTTGATACCTTCAATCTACTCTGTCACACTCAGTAGATTGTCTATTGAGACAGGATCTCACTGTGTATCTCCAGCTGCCCTGGAACTCACTCTGTAGACCAGATTGGCCTCGAACTCACAGAGATCCACCTGCCTCTGCCTCTGCAGTGCTGGGATTCAAGACACGTGACATTGCACCCCGCCCATTTGTTTATTTAAAAAATATTTTCATTTATGCCAGGCAGTGGTGGCGCATGTCTTTAATCCCAGCACTCGGGAGGCAGAAACAGGCGGATCTCTGTGAGTTCGAGGTCAGCCTGGTCTTCAAGTTCCAGGACTGACAGGCTCCAGAGCTACAGAGAAACCCTGTCTTGAAAAACAAACAAACAAAGAAAAAAAGAAGAAGAAAAGGAAGGAAAATGCTCTAGGCAGTGGTGACCCACTCCTCTAATCCAAGCACTCCGGAGGCAGAGGCAGGAGGATCTCTGTGAGTTAAGGCCAGCCTGGTCTATAGAGCGAATCCCTGCATAGTTAATGCTACACAGAGAAACCCTGTCCTGAAAAATCCAAAAAGGGAAGAAAGGAAAAGAAACACAGAGTTCCTCAATGGCCCAGGAGTTCCAGTCTTGGGTATATGCATGAGAAAGAGATAAAAGTAGTGTATGTCGAAAAAAAACACACATGACAAAGTTCATAGCAGTATTACCTGTAGGTAACGTCCATCCCAGATGAGTGGAGGAAACCTGGTGGTACAGATATATGGAGAGCTATTTGCCCATTAAAAAAAGGAACAGGGCTGACATAAGCTACACACCTCAAAATTAGTGTTCCAGGGCCAGCGAGCAGTCTCGGCGCTGGGAAATGTACTTCCTGGGCAAACATGCCATTGACCCCTGGGACCCACATAATGGCAGAAGAGAGAACCAGCCTCACACAGCTGTCGGCTGGGATCCCAGTGTTTGTGATCCCACAGGTTAAAGGGAAAATTAAGAGAAAACTTGCTCAGTCCAACACCTCAGGGTTCGGTGACTGGCTTTCTTCTGTCACTATTGGTTTTTCTGCCCATCTGCCTGACCTGGAACTTGCTATATAGACCAGGGAGGCCTCAAACTCACAGAAATCCCCCTGCCTCTGTTTTCTGAGTGAGTGCTGGGATTAAGGGTATAACTGCTGCACCCACTTTTCTCTTAACTTTTTGAGCTAAGGTCTCATGTAGCCCAGGATGATCTCAAATTCACTATATATCCAGGGTGGCCTTTAACTCCTGAGCCTCTTGTTGCCTTGAAGATGTTAGAATCTAAGGCGTGTATCCTAATGCCTGGCCCTCCTCCTCTACCTTCTATACACCACTGTCACCTTATGTCCAAAGCTACTCCACCAGGCATCATTCATTCCAGAAGTATTTGCTGGATACCCACAAACACCGGGTCATTGTTCCGGACATTGGGGCTCAGCAGTGAGCAACCCATCACTGAATCTGTCCTCTTAATTTGTGACTGCCTCCCCTGGGAGTGGTCTATCTGCCCCTCCATGACGTCAGGGGCCTCCACACTCTTGTTCACACTCCTGGAGTTTGCCGCCACAATCATTGTTTACTGGTTGGGTTTTTTTTCCCTTGGCCATTGTCTGATGGAAAGGTGTGGCCTGACAATGGGACTTGTTCCTCCCTGATCAGGGCAAACTTTGATCTAGGGAAAGCTGACAGTATCTTGTGCTGGGACAAGCATTCTTTCCTCTATCTTCTCCCAGGGCCTTGCTTTGTGCCTTTTACGTGTTCACCCACCAGGACTTCTAAGATCTCTTGTGTGCCTCTTCCATATGTGACTTCTGAGAAAGGGGACATGTAGGAGAACTGTGGAATCGCCATCTTTGAGGTGGCCAGTCAAATAAATCTAGACACTTCCTGTTATAATTGGGAAAACTGAGGCCTGGACTGGGATAAGGATGCATTCACGAGAATGAGCAGATTCCAGGTAAATTCCTCAACCGGGGGAGCAGACCGCAAGTTCAATTGTGCTTCTGTATTATAAATGCTGTGGATATTCCCAGCACCCTCATGGCAGCTCACGACTATCTGTACCTCCAGCTCCAGGGTACCTGACACCCCGTACAGACATGCAGGCAGGCAAAACACCAGCACACATAAAATAAAACAGAACAAGACAAAAAAAACCAAATGATGCTGTGAATGATTTAATGGTTTTGGTCAGTGTTCAGAGTGTGTTTTCCTTTGCTGGTGCTGGGGATCTAACTGACCTGGTGTTTGGCACCGTAACACTGAGCTCCTGCACACTAATGTCTTATGGGGGCTTCTCTGAGGGTCAGGGGCTTAATATCAAACTCAGCAGACAGGGACTCTTGTGATAAGATCATGACTGAACTCATTGAGGTGTCAAATTTGCGAAAGATGCTTAAACCCCACTTATTGGTTGTGACTTGGGCCACAGAATGAAGGAAAGAGAAAATGAAGTAGAGGAAGGGATTAGGAATTAAATTACAGGGCCGGGCGGTGGTGGCGCACGCCTTTAATCCCAGCACTCAGGAGGCAGAGGCAGGCGGATCTCTGTAAGTTCGAGGCCAGCCCGGTCTACAAGAGCTAGTTCTGGACAGCTAGGGCTGTTACACAGAGAAACCCTGTCTCGAAGAAACAAAAACAAAATGAATTAAATTACAGCCTGTGGTGGTGGCACGTGCCTTTAATCCTAGCACTCAGATCTCTGTGAGTTCGAGGCCCAGCCAGGGCTACACAGAGAAGCCCTGTCTTGAAAAACAAAAACAAAAAAAAAAAAACAAAACAAAATAAAGTAAAACAAAATAGCAACAACAACAACAAAGAATTGGATTACACCCTACTTACATTTGGTGCCACTGCTTTTGTGTTTTTATTTATTTCTGGTGCCAGGATTGAACCCAGTTCTTCTCTTATGCAGGCAAGTGCACCAAGCTCCACCCTGAAGCTACCAGGACTCTCTTTAAAACACTAAGTCCCAAACACAAGAAACAAATCCCGGTCCACAAAACAGGGGGACCTTGAATCTGTGGCCTGACTTCCCCCCCTGCTACTGCCCCACCCCTCGCTGGGTGAGCCTTGAGACATAATCTCTGAGCCCCTCTGTTGGATCAGAGGGTCAGCTGACCGGAAGCCAGTCCTATTGTATGTAAAAGACTCTTAACTAAACTTTCTCTATTCCAACTGTGCCAAGTGGCCCCGGCAATTTAAGATCCCTGGAAAGAGTCTCAACAGATCCCAGTCCTGTCAGAGCAGCCCAGGAAGGCCAGGCACAGGGCTCGAGACAGGTGAGTAGAAGTGTCCTGATTTTCGGGAAATAACCTAGTGATTCTTCCAGGAGGTGGCTTGTCTTAGGGTTAAATTAGGCCCATTTTTCCTTATAAAGAAGATATTACCAGATACTAGGCCTTTGTGTGTCTGATCTCAGTTGGTCTGCCTTAGACGCAATCATGGCTACGCCAAACCGGGAAAGAAATGCAGAGTGGAAGAATTGGACTCAAGGTCATCAGGGCTGAGGGGCTGAGGTTGGGGACAGGTAGGGACTGGAGGCTTACCTGGGGGCTTCACTCCAGGCGTTGTTAGTCTGTGTTCTAGGCTGTTCTCTCCCCCTCCCCAACCTCTCTCTCTTTCTGGTTTTTGAGACAAGGCTTCTCTGTGTAGACTTGACTGTCCTAGAACTTGCTCCGTAGACCAGGCTGACCTTGAACCCGAAGATGCTCCTGCCTCTGCCTTCTGAGTGCTGGGAATAAAAGTGTGCATCACCAGGCTGTTCTCTTTGACTGTTACTTCTGTCTTCTGAGGAGACCTTGGCTGTGACTTTCAAAGTGCCCTGAGAACATCTCTCTTTGCTTATGGTAGAAAGAGTCCCTGACTTGGAGTTTAGTGTCCTGGATCAGAATCTTGGGTTGACTGCTGTTAGACTAAAGAGCCCTCTCTTTGTAGACAGCTAGGCTTGGATCCTGGCTTTCCCCTGCTGATCACATGGTCTGGGGCAAGAGGTTCTCTTTGCAGAGCCTCAGTGTTCTGACCTCTAGAGGAAGCGGGTCCATTGAGACCCACCAGTCGATTCATTCCTTCCCCTAGATACTTTGTGGCAAACCTGGGGGTGAATGTCACTAGATCCATTGAGGGTCTAAGAGGCAGCAGCGTTGGATTAGGCAGGTGGACCACCTCCATTTCTAGGCCACTCTGGGTTACAGAGTAAGTTCCAGGCCAGCCTGGGTCACAAACTGAGACCCTGGGTGAAACAAAACAAACAAAACAGGAAGCAAATGTACTGGTGTAGGCTTGGAATCCCAGCACTTGGGAGGCAGAAGCAGAAAGATCAGGAGTTCAAGGCCAACCTCAGCCTACATATTGAACTTGAGACCAGCCTTGGTTATATAAGACACCCATCTCTAAAAACAAAATAATCCAGCTTGTTTTGGATTGAGACAAACATTGATTGCCTTGCAGTCATAGAATTCACTCATCAGTAAGGGGTATGTATAGGTACTCACTGAAGACAAGGGTAAGAGAGAGGGAGAGAGAGAGAGAGAGATTTATTTGAGGTAGAATTGGAATGAAACCATATAAGAAACACATTTCTTATAGCTAACTTCAGAAAAGAAATACTTGCATCCTTTATGGTGCGTGCGTGTGTGTGTGTGTGTGTGTGTGTGTGTGTGTGTGTGTGTGCGCGCGCACACACACACACACACACGTGCATATGTAATCCAGAAGTCAACCAGAGCACCTACATTGGCTTTTAGTTTAGTTTTATTTATTTGGTTGATTGGTTAGTTTTTGGTTTTGAGCCAGAGCCTCCTCATTTAGCTCCGGCTGGCCTGAAACTCACTAATAGACCAAGCTGGCCTTGAGTTTATAGAGATTTACCTGCCTCTGCGAGTGCTGGGATTAAAGGCGTGTGCTATCACGCCCGCTTATATACTTTTTCTGCCTTGGTTTTAGAGACAGGGTTCTGACAGTGACCCCGGAGCTTGCAGATTTGACTAGGCTGGCTGGTCAGGGAGCCACCTCCCTAGCATGGGGCTTACAAGCACAAGCCACCATGCCCAGCTCTTTGTTTAGTTGTTTGGTAGGTTGTTTGGTTTTTCCAAGGGCTCCAGGGATAAAACTTAGGTCTTTTTACTTGTATCACAAATGTATTGACTGAGCTAGTATACTGGCCCATCTTTTGTTTCTTTCAATCCTGATGTACACTAAGTGTGAGAATCACCAGTGGAGAACCCTAACCACATACACTCGAGATGCTCTGTGCAAGGTGGCAAGGAGACAGCTGTGGAGTAAGGAGCCAAGCGACATTGTGCATCCTTGTTTTGAGGTATAGCATCTAGAGGGGAGAAGGCTAGGTCCTGACTGATCCAAGGAGGAGCTTTGGCCCAAAATCTTGGCTGATATCAGAACCATTAGGGGAAGCCACATGCGTCCTTGTCCTGAATCCCAGTCACTCAGAGGCACACAGTTCTGTCTTGTTGGTTTTTAAGAAAAGGGCTGAGGGGGTAGAACTCAGTGGTAGAGTCCTTCCCTAACTGCTTAAGGCTTTATATTCAGTCCCCAGCACCTAAATAAGTAAATAATCCAACCAACCACCGGGAAGTCTACAAGAAAGAATGCAGGAAGAAGGGCAAATTAAAGAGGTGTGACTTAATCCTGGAATCTTGTCTGTTCTGTCTCCAGAGTCCCTCCAGTGGTTCTCATGTGCAGCCAGATTTGGGGTGACTAACCTTAGATAGTGGGACCCAGGGGCCCTAGGACATCCTTGTCTATAAAACACCAATTCTACAGGCTCAAACCTGTACTCTCATTACTTGAGAAGCTGAGGCAGGAGGATAGTCACCAGTTTGAGACCAGCTTGGGCTATATATTGAGTTCAGGCTAGTCTGGGCTAGAGTGAGACCCTATCTCAAACAACAACAACAACAAAACTCCACCAAACAAACTAACGAAACAAATGTATTTTGGACTCACTGTGGTTTCTGATGTCCATGGGCCTGGAGTGGTTTCTTCTTCATCCCTTATCTGATAATGATGAGGGGGGATGAAGCTTCAGAGAGCTCTCCTTATTTACAGATTCCAGGACTCTAAACAGAGAGTGGGGTTCAGTGTCCTTCCCTCAGAACGTCCTGAGCTGAGTATACTGTCACATGCGATCCTATGTGATAAATGCTTTGGCAAGTCCCCAAAGCCTGAAGGGCACCAAAGCCAGCCTTGGAGACAAAGAATAGAGCTTGTTGTGTGGAAACCTCCAGGTTGTTTGAGTTTCTGGCTAGTAACCTTTTTAAAATAATTTCTTTTTTGAGACAAGGTTTCTCTGTAGCTTTGGAGCCTGTCCTGGAACTAGCTCTTGTAGACCAGGCTGGCCTCGAACTCACAGAGATCCACTGCCTCTGCCTCCCGAGTGCTGGGAGTGCGCCACCACCTCCTGGCAGCCTTTTTAAAATTCTATAACAGGCTTTTGTTTTATTTTATTTTGTTTGATACAGGGTCTTTCTATGTAGCCCTAACTGTCCTGTAACTTACTATATAGACCATGCTAGCCTCGAACTCACAGAGATCTGCCAGCCTCCCGAGTGCAGGGATTACAGGCTTACCAAGGCAGTCTTTAGTCTTTAGTAGGGTAAGCGAATGTGTATTTTTTTTTAATTTTCTTTCCTCCACCCCTCCTTTGATACTCGCCCCCCTTTTGAGACAGGGTCTCACTGTGTAGCCTAGGCTGGCCTCAAACTCCCAGAGATCACCTGCCTTTGCCTTTGAGTGCTGAAATCAAAGGCGTGCACCACTATGCCTGACTTTCTACTCCCTTTTAAAGATGGGACTTACTATGTTGCCCAGGCTAGTTTCAAACTCATGATCCTCCTGCCTCAGCCTCCAGGATGCTGGGATTACAGGTAGCCCCTGCTACACACACATACTCTTATTTCTATTATCTGAGGAGACTGGAAGCATTGTTCGACGTGGAAATAAGAGCTACAGGTCTCCTTTCAGAAGTGCCTTCCTCCTGTGTGCAAGGCACAGCCCTGGTGGAGCGTCGGGAGGCCTGGATCTCCTGGCTGGCCAGTAGGGTTAGAGAATTCACTATGAAATAGAGGGGGGTGGTTCCCCCAGTCACCCAAAGTATGAGAGGTTGCCCTTTAGAAGCACCTCTTTAGGAGAGGCGGTTTCAGTTCTGCTGGTGGTTGGGACTTCCTTAAACACTTCTGTCATCTTGAAAATGTAAAAGTTCACCCGGCCTGGCGGCACACACCTCTAATCCCAGAACTCAAGAGGATCTCTGTGAGTTTGAGGGCAGCCAGCACTGTAAAGAGAGACCCTGTTTCAAATAACCTAAATAAAGGAATAAAATGGAATTTCTTTGGGTCCCTTAGACTGGAGTTCCCACAGCAGGGCCTGTCCGCCAGGCCTTCAAGGTGCCCTCACATTTAACAGAAATGGCCTGCTGGCATTCCCAGTTTGAAGGTTCACTGGGATGGTGATTTCTTTGAACAACTGTGGTTGGCTGACAGATCTGGATAGAGCAAGTGGGCATCTCTGAGTTAGAGAGAGAGAGAGAGAGAGAGAGAGAGAGAGAGAGAAACATTCTCTAGGGGTAAAATTACTTATCTAGTATGTTCATCCTCAATACTGCAAAAACAACATAATAAATAACCTCAGGGGAAGCCCACCCGGGCTGGTCTTGAACTCACAGAGACCCACCTGTCTCTGCTGTGGAGTTCTGGGATTAAAGACAAGTAAACAGGAAATGTATTATTAGTAACTTCCAAAACTCTAGAATTGACAGAGACATCTTGCTGCCTGGACAGTCACCCTAAGTTCTTCTGTAACATTGGAGCACCCATCTTCAGTATATAGGTCCATAGTGTGTGGCAGACATTTTCATGAATCAGGAAATTTGAAGATCAGTTCAGGCAAGAGTGGTGTCTTGCCCAAATAGTTACCCAACTCCATATGGTACCTCTTTGATGCCCATCATCTCTTGAAGTGATTGGTGCTACCAGGAACAGATGTGTCTCATTGTCATGAGAAGTCCTAAGATTAAAACATTTAAATGCCATATTCTGAAAGTCTCTGAAAGATTTGAAGAATACCTATCTAACTGAAATATATCTCTATATATCTAGAAAACATAACTCACATGACTAGAAGCTTGACTATTATGGATGGTTATCAATTAACCTATATTTCTTTTTTTTGTTTTTCTTTTTTTTTTCAATGATATTTATTGAGCTCTACATTTTTCTCTGCTTTCCTCCCTGCCTCTCCCCTCCCTCTTTCAACCCTCCCCCAGGGTCCCCATGCTCCCAATTTACTCAGGAGATCATGTCTTTTTATACTTTCTACTTCCCATGTAGATTAGATTTATGTAAGTCTCTCTTAGTGTCTGTATTGTTGTCTAAGATCTCTGGGATTGTGGTTTGTAGGCTGGCTTTCTTTGCTTTATGTTTATAAATCACCTATGAGTAAGTACATGTGATAATTGTCTTTCTGTGTCTGGGTTACCTCACTCAAAATAATACTTTCTAGTTCCCTCCATTTTCATGCAAAATTCAAGCTGTCGTTATTTTTTTCTGCTGTGTAGTACTCCATTGTGTAAATGTACCACTTTTTTTTTTATCCATTCTTCAATCGAGGGGCATTTAGGTTGTTTCCAGTTTCTGGCTAAGACAAACAAAGCTGCTATGAATATAGTTGAGCACATGTCCTTGTGGCATGATTGAGAATCCTTTGGATATATACCTAAAAGTGGTAATTATTGGGTCTTGAGGAAGGTTGTTTCCCAGTTTTCTGAGAAATCACCACATCCACATCCAAGGGGTTGTACCAGCTTGCATTCCCACCAGCAATGCAGAAGTGTTCCCTTTTCTCCACAACCATTCCAGCATAAGTTGTCATCAGTGTTTTTGATCTTGGCCATTCTTACAGGTGTAAGATGGAATCTCAGAGTTGTTTTGATTTGCATTTCTCTGATGACTAAGGATGTTGAACATTTCCTTAAGTGTCTCTCAGCCATTTTAGATTCCTCTGTTGAGAGTTCTCTGTTTAGGTCTGTACTCCATTTTTTTTATTGGATTACGTGATTTTTTGGTGTCCAATTTCTTGAGTTGTTTGTATATTTTGGAGATCAGACCTCTGTCTGATGTGGGGTTAGTGAAGATCTTTTCCCATTCTGTAGGCTGCCATTTTGTCTTGTTGACTGTGTCCTTTGCTTTACAGAAGCTTTTCAGTTTCAGGAGGTCCCATTTATTAATTGTTTCTCTCAGTGTCTGTGCTGCTGTGGTTCTATTTAGGAAGTGGTTCCCTGTGCCAATGCATTCAAGTGTACTTCCCACTTTCTCTTCTATAAGGTTCAGTGTGGCTGGCTTTATGTTAGGTCTGTGATCCATTTGGACTTGAGTTTTGTGCATGGTGATAGATATGGGTCTATTTTTATTTTTCTACATGTTGATATCCAGTTATGCCAGCACCACTTGTTGAATATGCTTTCTTTTTTTCATTTGATATTTTTTGCTTCTTTATCAAATAGCAGGTGTTCGAAGATGTGTGGATTGATATCCGGGTCTTCTGTTTGGTTCCATTGGTCCTCCTGTCTGTTCTTATGCCAGTACCAGGCTGTTTTCAGTACTGTAGCTCTGTAATATAGTTTGAAGTCAGGGATTGTGATGCTTCCAGAAGTTCTTTTGTTGCCCAGGATTGTTTTGTCTATCCTGGGTTTTTTGCTTTTCCAAATGAAGTTGAGTACCATTCTTTCAAGGTCTTTGAAGAATTTTGCTGGGATTTTGATGGGCATTGCGTTGAATCTGTAGATTGCTTTCGTCAGGATTGCCATTTTTACTATATTAATTCTGCCTACCCAAGAGCATGGGAGGTCTTTCCATTTTCTGGTGTCTTCTTTTTTTTTTTTTTTTTTTTAAAGATTTATTTATTTATTATGTATACAACATTCCTTCCATGTCTGCTTGCATGCCAGAAGAGGGCACCAGATCTCATTATAGATGGCTGTGAGCCACCATGTGGTTGCTGGGAATTGAACTCAGGACCTCTGGAAGAGTAGTCAGTGCTCTTAACCTCTGAGCCATCTCTCCAGCCCCCTTCTGGTGTCTTCTTCAATTTCTTTCTTCAAAGATTTAAAGTTCTTGTCATACAAGTCTTCCACTTGTTTGCTTAGAGTTACTCTGAGATATTTTATGCCATTTGTGGCTATTGTGAGGGGTGTTGATTTCTTCCTCAGCCCTTTTATCATCTGTGTACAGGAGGGCTACTGGTTTTTTTAATTTATTTAATCTTCTGTCCTGCTACATTGATGAAAGTGTTTATGAGTTGTAGAAGTTTCTTGGTAGAATTTTTGGGATCAGTTATATAAACTATCATATCATCAGCAAACAGTGAGAGTTTGACTTCTTCTTTTCCAATTTGTATCCCCTTGATCTCCCTTTGGTGTCTTATTGCTCTAGCTAGGACCTCAAGAACTATATTGAATAGATATGGAGAGAGTGGACAACCTTGTCTTGTTCCTGATTTCAGTGGAATCGCTGGGAGTTTCTCTCCATTTAGTTTGATGTTGGCCGTTGGCTTGCTGTATATTGCCTTAATTATGTTTAGGTGTGTTCCTTGTATCCCTGCTTTCTCCAAGACCTTTATCATGAAGGGATGTTGTATTTTGTCAAATGCTTTTTCGGCATCTAATGAGATGATCATGTGGTTTTTATTTTTCAGTTTGTTTATATGGTGGATTACGTTGACAGATTTTCGTATGTTGAACCATCCCTTCATCTGTGGGATGAAGCTGACTTGGTCATGGTGGATGATGGTTTGATGTGTCCTTGGACTCGATTTGCTATTATTTTATTTAGTATTTTTGCATCAATGTTCATGAGTGAGATTGGTCTGTAGTTCTCTTTCTTAGTATTGTCTTTCTGTGGTTTGGGTATCAGGGTAATTGTAGCCTCATAAAAAGAGTTTGGCAATGTTCCCTCTGTTTCAATTGTGTGGAATAATTTGAGGAGTATTGGTTTTAGTTCCTCTTTGAAAATCTTGTAGAATTCTGAGCTGAAACCTTCTGGTCTTGGGCTTTTTTTGTTTGGGAGACTTTTGATGACTGTTTCTGTTTCTTCAGCAGTTTTAGGTCTGTTTAATTTGTTTATCTGGTCTTGATTTAATTTTGGTAAGTGAAATTTATCCAGAAAGTTGTCCATTTCCTTTAAGTTTTCCAATTTTGTGGAGTATAGATTTTCAAAATATGACCTGATGATCCTCTGTATTTCCTCCGTGTCTGTTGTTATGTCCCCCTTTTCATTTCTGATTTTGTTAATTTGGATATTCTCTCTCTGCCTTTTGGTTAGTTTGGATAAAGGTTTGTCTATTTTGTTGATTTTCTTGATGAACCAACTCTTTGTCTCATTGATTCTTTGTATTGTTTTCTTTGTTTCTATATTGTTGATTTCAGCTCTCAATTTGATTATTTCCTGCTGTCTAGTTCTCTTAGGTGAGTTTGCTTCTTTTTGTTCTAAAGTTTTCAAATGTTCTGTTAATTCACTAGTGTGGGATTTTTCCAGCTTCTTTATGTAGGCATTTAGTGCTACGAACTTGCCTCTTAACACTGCTTTCATCGTGTCCCATAAATTTGGGTATGTTGTGTGGTCATTTTCATTGAATTTTAGGAAGTCTTTAATTTGCCCTTTTCTTTCTTCCTTGACCCATTGATGATTCAGATGATCATTGTTTAATTTCCATGTGTTTGTGGGTTCTCTGGAATTGGTATTGCTGTTGACTTCCAGTTTTAAAGCATGGTGATCTGATAAGGTACATTGGGTTATTCCAATTTTTTTTTGTATTTGTTGAGGTTTGTTTTGTTACCGAGTATGTGGTCAATTTTTGAGAAGGTTCCTTGAGGTGCTGAGAAGAAGGTATATTCTTTTCCGTTTGGATGGAATATTCTATAGATGTCTGTTAAATCCATTTGAGTCATAACGTCTGTTAGTTCTCTTATTTCTCTGTTCAGTTTTTGTCTGATTGTCCTGTCCAGTCATGAGAAGGGAGTGTTGAAGTCTCCCACTATCAGTGTGTGAGGTTTAATATATGATTTAAGCTTTTGAAGTGTTTCTTTGACATATGAAGGTGACCTTGTATTTGGAGCATAGATGTTCAGTATTGAAATTTCCTCTTGATGGATTTTTTTTTTTGCTTTTTATGCTTTTTTTTAATTTAAACTTTGTTTTTTTTAAATATTCTTTTATTTTTCCTTCAAAAAAATTACACTTCCTCCCCTTCTCCCAGTCCCCTCCCGCTCCCCCAATACCCCTCCTCCCTCCCCCTGCTTCCTTAAGAGGGGTAGGGTATTCTGCCCTGTGGGAAGCCCAAGGCCCTCCCCCCTCCATCCCGGCCTAGGAAGGTGTGCCTCCATATAGACTAGATTCCCAAAAAGCTAATACATGCAGAAGAGATAGGTCCCAGTGCCATTATCATTGGCTTCTCAGTCAGCCCCTATTGGCAGCCACATTCAGAGATTCCGGTTTGATCATATGCTCATTCAGTCCTGGTCCAGCTGTATTTGGTGAGCTCCCATTAGATCAGGCACACTGTTTCGGTTGGTGGACCAGCCTCTCCTGGTCCCTGCTTCCTTGCTCATCTTCTCCCACCTTCTGCTCTTTGACTGGACCTTGGGATCTCAGTCCATTGCTCTGATGTGAATGTGGGTCTCTGTCTCTATCTCCATCCATCGGATGAAATTTCTATGGTGATGATCAAGATATTCATCAATGTGAGTATGGGACAAGGCTAGATCAGGCACCTTCTCCTCTGCTGCCCAAGTACCTAACTGGGGACATCCCTGTGGACACCTGTGATCCCCTCTAGAACCAAGACTCTTGCCAATCCTAAAATGACCCCTTAATGTAGCTTAATGAATTTTCTCTGTGACTAATGTGAAATGTCCTTCTTTGTCTCTTTTGACTGATTTTAGCTTGAAGTCTATTTTGTTAGATATTAGGATAGCTACACCCGCTTGTTTCTTAGGTCCATTTGATTGGTATATTTTTTCCCCAACCTTTTACTTTGAGACAATGTCTGTCTTTGAGGTTGAGATGCATTTCTTGGATGCAGAAGAGGGATGGGGTCTGTTTTCGTATCCAATCTGTTAGTCTGTGCCTTTTTATGGGTGAGTTGAGTCCATTTACATTAAGGGATGTTAATGACCAGTGGTTGCTATCTCCTGTTAATTTGGTTTTCATCGTTGGTGATGTTATTTTGTGCGTTTTTTTCTTCTTCGGGATTTGCTGTAATGAGATCATCAATTGTCTGTGTTTTTGTTGGTGTAGCCATCTTCCTTGGGTTGGAGTTTTCCTTCTAGTATTTTGTGTAGGGCTGGGTTTGTGGCTAGGTATTGGTGAAATCTAGATTTGTCATGGAATATCTTGTTTTGTCCTTCT
>PVIU01020153.1:0-34385 GCA_004026605.1 Ondatra zibethicus
TAGCAAAGGTTTAAAGAAAAAGTTTTCTATTACATGACAACAAGCTAAGGAGTTTATAAAGAGATGCCCTACTTGCTCTTTATATAACCAAACACTGCTACCTGCAGGGACCAACCCGAAGGGTACTCAAAGGAATGAAATCTGGCAGATGGATGTGTTCCAGTTTGAAGAATTTGGAAAATTAAAATATGTACATCACACCATTGACACTTATTCAGGCTTTCAATGGGCAACTGCTTTAAGCTCAGAAAAAGCTGATTCAGTAATCACACATTTATTAGAAGTTATGGCCATCATGGGTATACCTGCACAAATAAAGACAGATAATGGTCCAGCTTATGTCTCTAGGAAGATGAAACGGTGTTTTGCTTATTATAATATTAAGCATGTTACAGGCATACCTAAGTCAAATTGAACTATAAAGGATATGTTAAACAAACAGAATGGGGTGGAAAATGCCCCCAGAAATAGATTACATAATGCCTTATTAACCTTGAATTTTCTTAACGCTAATGAGAAAGGAACAACAGCAGCAGAAAGACATTGGATAATGGAAAAATCCGCTGAACTAAATCAACCAGTTTATTTCAAGGATGTGCTGACCTCTCAATGGAAGCCAGGAGATGTGCTACATTGGGGAAGGGGTTTTGCTCTTGTTTCCACAGGAGAAGAAAAATTGTGGATACCATCAAAATTAATAAAGGTTCGATTTGAAGAGGAGAAAGCTCTTGGAAAGGAGAAATGACAGCTCATCCACAGTGATGATAATCATACAGGTGGTAAGAAAAACATATAGGATGGGGGCAGGGTTCTGTTCTTATCCTCGCAGGACAACACTCATCTTCAAAAAGAAAATTCAAAGGACCCTGGATAATTGAATACTGACAGATGGAAAAAAATTACTACCCAATATGGATCATCAAGAAAACTGAATAGGTTCTGTAGGTATAAAAATGAAAGATACGTTTATGTTTCTAAATTTATAGAGATGGTTTTGGAGTTGGACTCTGGCTCAGTCCCTCTCTAATTCCAAGCCTGTTGTTAAGAGAAAAACCCAGAGTTTCTGGAGTTTTTGTCTTATGTCAAGGGCCATGATATGGGACAGAAAGAAAAATGAATTTAGAAAACATCTTTGCGCTGGGCAGTGGTGGCGCACGCTTTTAATCGCAAACTCAGGAGGCAGAGGCAGGCAGATCTCTGTGAGTTCAAGGCCAGCCTGGTCTACAAGAGCTAGCTCCAGGACAGGCTCCAAAGCTACAGTGAAACTCTGTCTCGAAAAACCAAAAAAGAAAAAGAAAACATCTTTGCTTTTCTTCATATCATTTTTGTCTTTATCATGCCTTTCATTGAATATATACAACTGTAAATAATGTTTAAGTTTTCCACAATGAACAATGAATTTTTCCTGCAGTTGTCTCTGAAGTTTCCAGGAAGAAGATGGGGACCCATAACAACTCCGCCTGGTTGATGACATCATGATACTGATAGCACTATTACAAGACCTGTTTCAGGTACCAGCTGCACAAGACAGTTCCAACCTGGTTAGCTGAAATGGTGCACATCTTTTACAATATTCTGGCCAGACCTCCACAAAATACTCAGAGACTATTTGCAATCTTACCAGACATTAATCTTGAAATTTAACTATCATTTTACTTTCACAGGATCCCCTGGAAAGAACATTGCCCCCATGGCAGCTGGAAGTAATTCTAGAGGATGACGTCCCCTCTCCCAGCACAGTTTGTCCTCGGGTTTAGGGACATCATTTAGGGGTTGATTATAATTGGTATACGGCTGAGGGTTGGGGGAGGAAATTTATAGGCTCATGGATCTTTTGAAAAAAAAAAAAGGGAATGATGGGATAATAGATTGGTATTTGTGAGTTATTGTTTATAGATATTACATTGGCATAGATTCTTGTATATGGATACAAAGTTAAATTATATTGAATATTGTATGCATACATGCTTCTACCTCTGTTTAAAACATTTTTTGTGTATTTATATATATTGTATTGATATATATTTTTACCATATTGCAATGTATACTTGTACATTGTTTACATTTGGAGGTTATTGTCCTCATTTATTGCACAGTTGTTTATTCTCTTAGTCTTTAAGTTAGATAGGTATTAAGAATTGTAGATCAATAGTCATCTATGTTTGTCATATTTATAGTTGGACTAATCAGGTTCTTTAGATACATAGAGATTATATTCTGTATAAATAAACTTCAACCTCTTCAAAGAGCTGTAGAAAATGGCATTTAATCTAACTTAGAGTTCTGTGGTAGTGAGACACAATTGCTCCTAGCAACACTGATCTATTCCCAAGAGATTGTTGAGCACCAAAGACACTTCACTTGGAGCTTGTCTTCTTCCTGGCAAAACCGGCCTCTGGGCAAGGAACTGCCCATACTTCAACTACTGACAAAATACATAGTATCTGGAAATGGATAAGCAGAAGTGTCAAATCTTGCCAAGACAGGGTAAGATGGTTTTGAAATTTTTCTTGCCTTTAAAAATAATCTGTCAGTTATTCTAGGCCTTAGCCAAAGTTGATTGCTTCAACACTGCAAACGTGACTTTGGGTGATTGCCCAGGTAGCCAGTTATCTCTGTGATTTGTTGCATATTTTGGAAGTTGTTTGATTGCACTTCCTAATTACTCAGGTAACATTATTTCCCTTCTCAGATCTTCGATGGGGTTTAAGACTAGAAAAATGTAGTTACTTTCCTCTCATGACTTGACCAAGTTATTTATTATACAAGACTTAAGCTAGTTAGTTGAGATGTGTTTCTTGTATTCAGAAGAAGGATGAATTCTGTTTTCGTATCCAATCTGTTAGCCTGTGCCTTTTTATAGGTTAGTTGAGTCCATTTACATTAAGGGATATTAATGACCAGTGATTGCTATCTCCTGTTAATTTAGTTTTCATTGTTGGTGATGTTAATTTGTGTGTTTTTTCCCTTCTTTGGGATTTACTGCTATGAGACCATCAATTGTCTGTGTTTATGTTGGTGTAGTCAACTTCCTTGGGTTGGAGTTTTCCTTCTAGTATTTTGTGTAGGGCTGGGTTTGTGGCTAGGTATTGGTGAAATCTAGATTTGTCATGGAATATCTTGTTTTGTCCTTCAATGGTGATTGACAGTTTTGCTGGGTATAGTAGGCTGGGCTGGCATCCATAGTCTCTTAATGCTTGACCATTACCTTCTGGCTTTCATTGTCTCCACTGAGAAGTCAGGTGTAATTCTGATAGGTCTACTTTTATATGTTACTTGTCCTTTTTCTTTTGCAGCTCTTAATATTCTTTCTTTACTCTGTATGTTTAGTGTTTTGATTATTTTGTGGCGAGAGGACTTTTTTTTTGATCCAGTCTATTTGGTGTTCTGTAAGCTTCTTGTATTTTCATAGGCATATCTTTCTTTAGGTAGGGAAAGTTTTCTTCTATGAATTTGTTAAATATGTTTTCTGTGCTTTTGAGTTGAACTTTTTCTCCTTCTTATATACCTATTATTCTTAGATTTGGCCTTTTCATAGTGTCCCATAATTCCTGGATAATTTGGGTTAAGCTCTTATTAGATTTAATGTTTTCTTTAACTGATGAGTCTATTTCCTCTATTGTATCTTCAGCTCTTGAGATTCTCTCCTCCATCTCTTGTATTCTGCTGTTCATGCTTGCATTTGTGATTCCTGATCATTTTCTCATGATTTCTGTCTCTATAATTCCCTTTGTTTGTGTTTTCTTTATTGCCTCTACTTCAGTTTTCAAGTCCTGAATAGTTTCTTTCATATGATTGATTTCTTTTTCTTGGTTTTCTTTAAGTGATTTGCTGATGTCTTTCAATTTTTTGTGTGTCGTTTCCTTCATTTCTTTAAGGGAATTTCTCATTTCCTCTTTTACAGTTTCAAGCATACTCTTGAAGTTATTTTTTAGGTCATTTTCTTCTGCTTCATCCATATTTGGTTGTTCAGGTCTTGCTGTTGAAGGGTCTTTAGGTTTTACTGGTGTTGTGTTGCTCTTTGTGGTGTAGCTTGTGATCTTACCTTTTCTACTCATCTTTTCCTCTAATAGGTGTGGTTGGGGCTGTCTGAGATTCCATTGAATAATCTTTTAGGTGCCAGTGAATCCAAAACTCAGATGGTTGTTCCTCATGGTACAGGCAGTGTCACAGTTCTCGTTACCCCGTTAGTTACTCTGTGTTCCTAGAGACAGCATACTTTGGCCTAGGTTGCCGCTTTGCCCTATTTCTGTAAATCCTGGTCTGGAACCCCTCCTGCAGAAGTCCCTGGGTTGGTCTTGGACCTGGAAAGGTTTCTGGCTCCAGTCTACTGCCTCGGAGGTCCCAAGCTTGGGTGCCCTTGGAATGGCAGAGGACATGCTTACTCCCTCAGAGGTCCCAGACTCATGCTCAGACCTGCAGAGGTTCCAGGTTCCTGCTTATTCCCTTTGATGTCCCAGACCAATGCCCAGACCCACAAGGTCCTGGCTCAAGCCTACTCCCTCTGAGGACCCAGACTCTTCCCTAGATCTCTAGTTCCTGCCTATTCCCTTGGAGGTCCCAGGTTTACTCACACCCAGACTGGCAGAGGTCCTGGCTCAGGCCTAGTTCCTGGGAGGTCCTAAACTCACTTCCAGACCCATCGGGGTCCTGGCTTAGGTCTGCTCCCTTGAAGGCCCCAGATTCACATCTGGACCCTCAGCGGTCTCTGGTTCTGACTCACTCACTCAGCGGTTACTCCCCTGTACCTGTTCCAGTGGAGATTGCTGACTCTGGATCTGGTTTGATCTGCCAGTGTCCCGGGATTGGGTTGGCTTCCCGGGCTGGACTTACTCCTGCAATGAGCACTCTTAATGGTGGAGCTGTCTCTTTAGCCTGAAGGGTTTTTGTTTTCTTTTTGTTTTTTCTTGTTTTGTTTTAACAATGAAGGCACATTGGCATTTGGAGCCCTTCACCCAGAAGGAAACGTGGGCTGTACATGGTCAGAGAAGTAGGGTGGTAGCCGTACCAGAAAAGGCATGCTGGTCCTGAGGCATGCTAAAATGATAGCAAATTAAGGGGGTGTGGAAAGGGGAAAATAACTCTAACCCCAGGTTCTGGATGAAACACTGGCCAGCTGAGAATCAAATGCATGCCTTTAATCCCAGCACTCAGGAGGCAGAGACCAACCTGGTTTATATAGCAGGATTCAAGCCAGCTAGGACTATAAAATGAGAGTCTGTTACAAAAAAAAAAAAATCTGCACAGTTAGCATTTACTGTGAAGAATGTTGACAAGGACATAAATGGAGATAATATTCTTTTTTATTTTGGTGGAGGTGTTTTGTTGTTGTTTTGTTTTTTGAGTCAGGGTTACTCTGTGTAGCTCTGGCTATCCTGGAACTTGCTCTGTATAACAGGCTGGGCTTGAACTCACAGAGATCTGCCTGCCTCTGCCTCCCAATTGCTGGGATTAAAGGTGTGCACCAACACCACCCCGCCAATATTCCTTTGTTAAAATTTAATTTTTTTATCATTTCTAATTATATGTATGTGCGTCAGTGTGTGAGTATGTGCACATGAGTGCAGGTGCCCGAGAAAGCCAGAGGTTTTGGAGTCCCCTGGTGCTAGAGTTATAGGCCTGGCATGGGTGCTGGAACTGAACTCAGATCTTCTGCAGGAGCAGTTAGCACTTTGAATAGCTGGCCTAGCCCTCCAACCCTGAGTAACAGCCTTTTGATGGAGATGTGGAGATGTTTTCAAATAAGAATACTAAAATAACAATGAAACATGATTAAAGGCCTCCTTTCCAAGATATGTTCTGGGTCTCTCACAAATAAGACTATAAATGTTTGTTTATAGTAAAAAATATCTTACATTACCATGCAGTCCCAGACTTCACCCTACCAGCACTAACAGCATACATCAGGAACCACATATGATCTTATTTATATTTTCTAGCAACCCTTAAAAATGTAACACCAAAATTGTATATATGTGTTTGGTTGGAGCCTCGGGCTCGCCACTGCATGGTCCAGGAAGCCCCATTCCTGACTCTTTTTCAAAAACCCTGCCCGCTCTGAGAGTCTCCCAACAAAGAAAAGGCACACACACACACACAAACAATTCCACGTTTGTGCCTGCAGCCCACGTCCCTGCCTAAGTCCTCAGCTTTTGACCGTGCTTAGACACAATATATAAAACGTTCCTGCACTGGCTTGGGTGTGCAGCTTCTCTGGTCTCACTGGCAAACTTGACCTGCAGTTACTTTGCTCAATAACCCTGCTGTTACGCTTTTACAATTTGGCTTGATCTGGCTTACTGTGTTGATGGAGAAACTTATTAATGGGGTGTAGTCAGATTTTTCTTTGGGCTGTCAGCTTACAAATAACAACACAGAGACATTGTTAATTATGAAAGCTTGGCCTTAGCTTAGGCTTGTCCCACTGACTCTTGTAAGTTAACCCATTTATTTTCATTCTGTCACATACCTTGTTGCCCCATCTCTCCATATTACCCATGCTGCTTCCTCTGTGTATGACTGGCGACTCTACCTTCTTCCCAGAGTTCTCTCTGTCTATACCTCCTGCCTAGCTGTGGACCATTCAGCTCTTCATTACACCAATCACAGCAACACATCTTCACACAGTGTACAAATATCCCACAGCATCAGGGGGTGTGGCAGGAAGCCTATTAATATGGTGATTTAAATTTTTTAAAATAAAAATCCCTTCTTAAGATGAGGCTCTATGGGCAGTGCTGGCTCACACCTTTAATCCCAGCACTCGGGAGGCAGAGCAAACAGATCTCTGAGTTCAAGGCCAGCCTGGCCTACAGGTGGAGTCCCAGGACAGCCAGAGTTGTTACATAGAGAAACCGTGTCTCAAAAAACAAACAACACAAAAGATAAAGGTTTTATGTCCCAAGCTGACCTCAAACTCACTATAATGCCAAAGCTGGCATTGAATTTTTGAGCCCTGCCTCTGCCTCCTGAGGGCTGGGATTACAGGCATGTACCGCCATGCCCAGTTCTATGCGGTGCTAGAGATCAAACCCTGGACTTTATACATGCCAGACAAGCCCTCTACGGCTGTGTGTGCGTGCTCATGTGTGCATGTTTGTGTGTATGTGTGCAATTATTTTAAAGACAATTAATCTTGACTTACTCTTGAGAAGACCACACTCACACTTGGGTGTGTCATGTCCTTTCCCTGAACACCTATTTATTTATTTGCTGTGTGTGTAGAGGTCAGAGGACAACTTGTAGGAGTCAGTTCTTTCTTCCTATCACATGGGTCCTGGGTCGGATGTGGCACTGGGAGCCTTTACCCACTGAGCCGGTTCTTCAGCTTTGTCTTTCTATTACTGCTCCCCCACCTCAAGCCTTAAGTGTGTGGGCGCGTACGTGCGCACAGCATGGCATATATGTGGAGGTCAGAGGACAACATGTGAGTCAATTCTCTCCTTCCATCATGTAAGTCCCTGGGATCAAACTCAAGCTGTCAGGCTTGGTGACTGGCTCATTTCTTTTTTGTTTTGTTGTTTTGTGTTGTGTTGTTTTGTTTTGAGACAGGCTCTCGCCTTGGCTGGCCTTGAACTCACAGAGATCCTCCTGCATCTGCCTCTCCAGGACTAGGACTTTAACTTTCTTAGCAGAGGCTTGGGCAGCCAAGCATAGCCATCTTGCTAGCCTGGAAATTCTTTTCTGTAGTTAGGTCAAGAGTCCTGGCTTCTGCTGAGTGGAAGCCACTAAAAGGAACCTTTCAGGCAGCAGGAAGCCAGATGTATGAGCCACTGCCTTGGACGGTCTCTGGCCACTCCCTGCCCAGCAGCCTCCAGAGAGAGGTGCCCAGAGAAAGAGCGGGTGGGAAAGGAGACAAACCCCGGACGGGGGGAAGGCTGAGCATTAATTCCAGCAGGCACTGAGATCTCAAATTCCAATGCACTTTATCAGTTACCCAAAGTGAGTCAGAGCGTTAGAGCTGGCCAGGAGCACAGCACCCGGACAGGAAAGGGAAAGCGTGCACCAGCCAGCAGAAGCTCCGCTGGGAAGGTGACAGCCGACACACGCAGGCCTCAGTCATCTTTGCTGCTCAGTAACCTGGGGGAGAAGGATTAGCCCTGTGTGCTAGAGGAGGAGCCTGAATTTGGAGAGCCCCTAGGTTGGGATAATGGTGGTACCTGCCCCGTCCCCATGTGTCCTCGTTTCCTTGGCCAACTCCTTTCCCTAGAGCTTTCCCTTGAACTCCGAACTCAGCACAGATTAAGCCACTGTCTTTTTTAAAATAGCATTTAAGTTATGTGTATGTGAATGAGTGTTTTGCCTGGATCTATGTATGTCTGTGCACTACATGTGTGCTTGATGTCCACAGAGGTCAGAAGAGGGGATCAGATCCCCTGAAATTGGAGTGAGGGATGACCGTGAGCCACCACATGGGTGCTGGGAACTAAGTTTGGGTTCTCTGCAAGAGAAACAAGTGTTTTTAACTACCGAGCTGGCTCTGTAACCCAAGCTACAGTCTTTCCTGAAGCTACTGTAGCAAATGCCATGAGCTCAATGGCTTATCCACAGTGGACAGTGATTTCTCATCAACCTGAAGCTGGCAGTTTGAGGTCACATGTTCCTAGTTACAGCACACCAACTTCCTGTGGTACCATCACATGACACAAAGAGATGAGAGGGCTTTCTGGGGTCGTTCTCTCTCTCTCTCTCTCTCTCTCTCTCTCTCTCTCTCTCACACACACACACACACACACACACACACGCACACGCGCGCGCGCGCGCACATGCTTTGTTGCCCAATACAGGGTTTCTCTGTGTAACCTTGGCTGTCTAGGCTCCCTTCCAACAGCTCTTAGAATCATTTTGTTGGAGTGTGTTGTGGCACCACATGCACTGAGGACAACACACTGAAGTTGGTTCTCTCTTTCCACCATGGGCCCAGAGATCAAACTAAGGCTTCTCAGGTTGCCTGAAGCCACAGGATAAACCAATTGTGGAATGGAAACTCTTTACTCTGAGTTGAAAGAAGCCTTTTCTACTAGGACTTGATATATGCCTGTAATCCCAACACTCAGGAAGTTGAGACAGGAATATCACATAGCCTGGGCTATATGAGATTCAGTCTCAAAAAACAAACAACAACAACAACAAAAAACAACCCCACCCCGCTGGGCAGTGGTGGTACATGCCTTTAATTCCAGCACTTGGGAGGCAGACGCAGGAGGATCTTTGTGAGTTTGAGGCCAGCCTGGTCTACCAAGAAAGTTCCAGACAGCCAGAGCTACACAGTGACACCCTATCTCAAAAAAACAAAAAAACAAACACCAGCTACTCCCGACCTCAAACCTTTTCTCTGTAAGTTTATTCTTTTGAGTATTCTGTTACGGCAACAGAAAGCTGGCCAATATAGGCGTTAACCCCATTGACAAGGTCTCCATCCTCATGGCCTAGCTACCTCACCAAGGCTTCCCTCCCCAGGTCTAATAATTCAAATTTCTTGGATGTTTGTTTGAGTCAGAGTTTTATGCAGCAGGTCTTCAATGAACTCTCTAAGTTACCAAGGATGGCCTTGAACTCCTGATCCTCCTGTCTCACCTGCTGGAATGGCACTGGCAAGCGCCATCACATCCAGCGGGCAGGCAGTTGGATTCTCAGCACATGAATTTGGGGAGGACACATTCAGTCCCCAAAAGCCACATTTGGTAAAAACGAGACTGGAAGTTCAGGCCTTTACTCAAAGACGAGAAGCAGAGATTCAGTCCTGTTACCTCTCTCTCCCAGCACCTAGATGTCTAGGAGCCCCCCCTTCCCCAGGCCTTTGAAGGCAAATTAGAGCTGAGGTAGAAGGGACAGCCAGAGGGCTATGGGCTCATGTCCGGGTTTCACCCTGACTTTTGTGTGATTTTGGACACATGTAGGCTGATTCTTCTCTGTGTGTGATCTTGGACCGGCCACAACCCTCTCTGGGCCTGCAGTCCTCCGCAACAGCCAAACATGGAAAGCTGTTTATGCTGTTTTGTAGCCATCAGGTGTCAACAAGCCTAGGAAATTATGTCAGTGTGAGGTGAGGAGCAGGGCAGGGAGGCCCCAAGGATGGGCACAGGGGATATTTTGAGGCAGGCAGATCGCCAGCATCACTGCTGGACAATGGTCTGGGGGAATCATTGTGTTGTGAGTGGAAAGTTCTTTTTTGACTCCATTGCTGACAACAGTCCAACATAGTGGGCGGAGACCCTGGGGACAGGGTTTGGTCCAACAAGTGACTGGCTCATTGTTCCTGGCTGGGACAGAGCTGAAACAGGACACCCAGCTGAGCTGGTGCAGAAATCAGGGCAAACCCAGAAAGCCCCTTCTGAACAAAGACAGTCTAGACAAAGCCAGTTGTCAGGTATGGGGGAGCGAGGCCCAGAGAGCAGAAGCATCTGGCCCAGGTCAACACAGCAGAGGGAGATGGGTCTTGACCTCGGACTCCATTCTCCTTCCTCTCCCCCCAGGGCAGCCTGGCTAAACTCCTCACCCACAAGAGCAGTCCACTGTGTGGCACTGTGTGGCACTGTGTGATACAGTTGAGTCCCTTCACCTTTTGGTGGCCTTGGCAATCCTTAGAGAAGAGCAATCGTGCCTTGAAGGTCTGGGGCCCTGGTGCCTTGATGAAAGAACCAGAACCCAGAAGCAATACCTCCAGACTTGCCCAGAGGGAAGCTTCAGGTCGTACAGCATCCGTTACCTTCTGTGACCCAGCTCAGTTCTTCCATTCTGGATCTCAGAACACGTGATTGAATGCAGGCATGGCCATAGACTACCATGGTGGGCACAAGCAGTCAGGGATATACAGCCAAGCCTACACTGTGTATGGGCAGAGGCTCTCTCCTCCTCCCCTGCCTCACTAGCTGCGCTTCCCCCTCTCAGTTGCCATTTTAAGGCAAGGGTCTGGAAGCACACATAAGCCTGTGCACTAGAGGCTACCCAGTGCCAAGCAGGGTGGAACTGAATCGCATTTTCCCTAAGATGGACCTACATCCTTTCTTCTACAGCCTGTAGGGTAGGAATTTTGGTCTCAGGATTTCTGAGCAAAAGGGACCCAGGCACTTGCTGACTGAACTCTGGGAAGGCTAGGTCCAAGGGCTTATCTCATGCCCCTGGCAGTGTGTATGTGGAACGCTTTCTGTGTGGCAGACGCTGGACTAAGTGGTGTGTGTGTGTGTACCCAGGTAAGAGCCTGTATGGGCAGTTGTATCTCGTTGAGATGACAAAGTGAGGTGCTATGAGATGGAGCAATTGGTCCAAGGGACTATGTTGGAAGAGTAGGTGTGACCTTCAAACCAAACCTGGGTGCTGCCCCCCTTCCCATTACACTGACTGTCTGGGCCTGAGTCAGGAGAAAGAGCACTGATAAACTCTCCTGCCCTGTGACATGTGGGACATAGAGGATCACTGGGACCTCTGGGGATCCAAACTTTTTCTTGACTCAGTCACCCTTGGCTGTATTAACTGCAACTCATCTAGACCAAGCCCCCTCCAATTGCTAGCTCCTGCTTTGTCTGCTGTTAAGTGGCACTGATAATATCTATCTCATGGACTGGTTCTGAAGGATAAATAGGTTATGTGTGAGTCCTGTTCGGTGCCTGAGACATAGTCCACTACATGAGCTCTAGACCCTATGACCCGTTCTAAACAGACCAGTCCAAATCTGCCATGGCTGGCATGGTGGCTGGACACACACCAACACTGGAGCAATCAGACATGTTGTCTATGATCTTTTCTGATCTCGCAGGACAAGGGTATCAGTGTCCTCCAGGGACACTCAGGGAAGAGGCTCTGAGGTCTGAAAGCTCATGCCTGGTCACGTGGTGTTCACGGAGAACAGCAGCTATAGAGACCAGGATGCATTCACCCTTTTTTGTTCAGCTTGCCCCCTTCTAGTTCTCCTGTGTTAAGTCCCTGGTCGCAATTGGAGCTGGGCAGTACAGGGGATGCAGGACATTCATGAAGTCACTGACCTATACTGGAGGGGTGGAACAGTAGCAGCCCAAGCCCCTGGCTGATGCCCAGGAACCATACTGACCTACCCACTGACCTTGGACAGGCTCCCTCCCCCTCTGGTTTTGAGTCTGCAGCTGGGCTGGACAACCCTTGGGCTTTTGTCTAGTGGCTGGGTGGCTCCTGTGCCCTTTCACAGTGGCCTTCAGGAGTCAGCAGCCCTAGGACATGTTATCAGGGTAGGAAGTGGGCAGAGAGGCCCAGAGGATAAGAAGAGATATTTTGAGGATAGAGAGGCCACCTCACGTCATTGCTGGACAATGGTCTGGGGTTGATGGAAAATCTTGGTCTTAACTTGGGCTGAAAATAGCACAAGGCAGAAGGGTCAGGAATCTTACCCACCAAGCAAGTGACCTGGACCCTGGGCAACAAGGCTATATGTGTGCAGCAGCCTGACTGGTTCCCGGATGTAGGACTGGTTCCTCTACTACCAGGGGCTGCCACAGAACTAGGTGGTGAGAGAGCCCTTCCTGTCCCCTAGACTGTGTCCTCCGAAACCTGCATGCAGTGGTTCAAAGAGAGCTTCCTGGGAGCATGACGGTGTGGTCTCTATCCACATGGGTGCTGAGTTCTCTCGTTTCTAGAGCAGCTAAGGGGACTCTGGTCCATGGTGAAAACAGTCCTATCCCCAACCACAGTGAACAGTAAAGGCCTCTAAGTCACGATGTGCATCGATCTGTGCCTCCAGGTCTCAGCACAGTTCTCAGTTTCTCTGTAGGAAGGATCTGTGTATAAACGGGGATGTTAGAAAGTTCAGGCCTGCAGGAAAGACCCAGGACAGTCATAGTGGAAGTTCATGGTGACAGTCCATAAGTGGAAGTCACCAAAGCTCAGAGAGACTCCAGGTACACTAACTGTAGTGTGAACACAAAATGTGGGAGGTGAGCATCTCACACTATTCTGGGCAGATGACGCTAAACTACGTGTATAATGCAGAATAATAACTTGGGTCCCGGCCTGTGATGGCTCCTTGTCACTTGAGGGCGCTCTGGAGGTAAGCTGTATAAAAAGACTGCTTATAAACCAGTTTCATGGGGGCTGAGGTGAATCCTTTGAGCCCAGGAATTCCAGGTTATTCTGAGCAACATCTCAAACCAACAAAATGCACAAAGTGCAAGTGGGAATGCCTCACCTTTAATGGCAGAGAGGGGAGAGTGGAGATTTAGGAGGCAGACAAGGTGAGATGGGGAGACAGGGACCTCCTGTCCTTGAGGTCAAGTGAGACCTGTCAACTGTGTCTATTCCTGCCTAAACCCCAGAGCTGGCCCTGTCCACTTTCTGGCATTTTAGGGAACCCTCCCTGACCAGGGGTCACACAGTCCTAGCTACGCAGTGGTTTGTGATGAAGTACCCTGCCCCTGCTTTTAAGAACCAGTTGTTGAGATAGGTGTGGCATCTGCCTGTAGTACAAGCACTTAGGAGATGAAGACAAGAAGGTAAGGAGTTCGAGGTCAGCTTCAGCTACATGGCAAATTTGAGGCCACCAATGGTTACCAGAGATCCCATCTAACCAGCAACGCTAACTTCCCACTCCCCACAAAAAAAGAACCAGTTGTTGATTTTGGGGAATCTTCCAGAGGCTGCCTTTGAAGTTGAAATTTGATTGGCCACGGTGGGACAACTTGCCCCACAACAATTGGCAGTGCTCTAAATAAAGGGCTCCCTCCCAGTTCAGTTAAATGGTTTGACATTTACCAGCACATGTGAAGTTGTATGAACTGAGAAACCCCAAGAACTAGACCCCTACTTGACTCTTCTCCATGCTTGGCATAGTATAATACAGAGACAGGTGGCTTAAAAGCAGGGTTGACCCGGGGGTCTGAAGAGGGATCCCCGAGAGAGACTTCCGGAAGACAGTAGTCAGAAATAACTGGCCTTTGCCTTTGCATAGGTGATGAATGCTTCCCCACCAGGCCCTGTCCTCTGACCATGCAGAGGAGCACAGCCCAACAGGCGGCACGATCTTTGATATAAATTACGGTTTCTACCTGGCTTCCAGTCCAGGGGAGCCTCCAGGTGGATCTGAAATCAGTCCTCAGGTGCTTGTCTCTTGGCCTGAGGGTCTTCCTTTGAGCCGAGTCCAATGGAGTGCCCAATTCTATCCCAAGCGACGATGGGGACTCAGCGCTGCTCACTTACAAGAGTCCATTAGTCACCTTGTGATCCCACTCCTATTTCAGGTAGCTAGCCTGGATTCTGCTGTGTCTTCTCTGGGCTTGCTCCTCTCTTGGATTTATGAGGCCGAAACAGCCTTCCTGAGCCCCAACCTTGGCAGGAATGGCAGCTGTCTGCATGGGAGTCAGGTGTCAATGCCTTTCTTAAAGTATGATTTCCCAACTCACGTAGATAAATGATTGGGGACTTTGGGGTCCACAGGATGATTATTCTGAGCTGTTGCCAAATAAGAATTGCTGATGGTCCGTATGAGAGGACATCAGCCCATTTGAACAAGCCTTGGTTCCCTACAGCTCACATGAACTAGAGCATGCCTAGGGCTCTGACCTATAGTCGAATGTCCTTAGTCTCGTTCCCAGCTGGAGTGGACTCTGTCCGTCTTGAGTCATCACTGCTGATAGACACGTCTTTCCTGGCTGTGTCAGTTCTGTGAGACCTGTGCAGGCCCAGCCTGCGACGAGCCTGGGGACGGGGGATGGATTCTGTGGGTGGCTTAGCATCTCGGGAAAAACGGACAAGTCTCTGCCCTGCCAGGAAGTAGAGCACAGGATCAAGGCAACTGTTGGCGCTGGCCAATGGCCGGGTGATCTTGTATGCCATGTTGATGGCATTGAGGGTGTGGCAACTGAGGTCAAGTGATCGGAAGGAGTAGTAGAGGGTGCGGGTGACATGGAAAGGCAGAAAGCAGAGGGCAAAGACGGCCAGCACCAGGGCAATGGTGCGCACAGATTTGCGCTTGGCCCGAGGCAGACCTGTGGTCCCATAAGCCGGTTTGAGCAGCCGCTGGGCCATGAGCACGTAACAGACAAGGATGATGGAAAAGGGCACAGCGAAGAGCAGACTCAACATGACGGAGCTGTAGGCCACAAAATGGCTGAAGAGCTCTCGGGCCGAGGTGTCGTGGCAGGTGATGCGGGTGCCCCGTACACTGGTGGTGACAAAGTAGAGCACGGGTGCCTGGCAGGCCAGCACCAGAATCCACACCACCGCAGCCACACGGCGGGCATAGCGGGCGCGGCCCCAGCGCAAGGAGTGCAGAGGGCGCAAGACACCCAGGCACCGGTGCACACTGATGCAGGTGAGAAAGAGGATGCTGCAGTAGAGGTTGGTGTAGAAGAGGAAACGCACCAGCTTGCAGAGCACTGTGCTGAATGGCCAGTGGTCCCCCTGGGCATAGTAATAAACCAGCAGCGGCAGAGAGGCTGCGTAAAGAGAGTCAGAAATTGCTAGGTGGAACATGTACGTGGTGGAGGCGTTCCAGGTCTTGAGGCGGCACAGGAAGATGTAAAGAGCCACAACGTTTAGGCACAACCCGAGCACACACACCACGCCGTAGGACGTGGGCAGCAGCACGTACTTGAAGTCCTCGTTGAAGCGGCACTTATAGCCCAGTTCATCCCCCTCCCAGGTGCCATTGATGGTGCTATTCCAGGAGTCCACGTCTGCTGCCATTGCCCTGAAGGAAAGGGAGGTGTGAAGAGGAAGCCATCAAGGACTGGTGCTCAAAGGGACCCAAACCTCCCGGGCAAGAGGTACAGTTTGGTAACAAAACACTTGCTTAGCATGCAGGAGGCCCTGGGTTTATACTCCAGCAACATACATACTAAAGATTTGCCTAAACCAGATGTGGTGGCACACTCTTGTAATCCTAACACTTGGGGAGGAAGAGGCAGAATTGTCAGTAAGACCTGCTTGGGCTACATAGTCAGTCAAAGGTCAGTCTGGGCTACATAGTAAGACCCTGTCTCAAAACAACAACAAAAAGATCATCTACAAAACAAAACAAACAAACAAAAACCCTCACTTGTTTACCCAATTTAAAACTTTTATTGCCATGTGATCTGCATCTCTCCTGGACCCAGAATATCCTAAAGTCTTGGAAACTTGTGAGATCCATGAAAACCAACATCATACAATTCTAACATCATAACAGGGCGAACAAAGTCCAAAGGTTGACTCTCTCCCATCAGCCTGTTTTTGTAAGGGAAGCACTATTGGGGCACAGCCACACCTATGTTGAGTTGAGCGGCTGTCATCAAGACCATGTGGTCTTTAAAGTCCAAAATATTTACTCTAGAACCTGCTGACCCTTGCTCTAAATCCCTGAGTTCAAGATAGAGGACTCAGAAGCGTGAAACTGAGATCTGGAGATTCCAGATGAGTTGCAAGATATTTGATCACACTGTGTAAAGGCATTTCTGTTTTACCTCACCTGCCTAAGACACCTTCTGATTGGTTTAATAAAGAGCTGAATGGCCAATAGCTAGGCAGGAGAGGATAGGCAGGACTTCTAGGGAGAGAGGGGAACTCAGGGGAAAAATCTGAGAGGTAGGGGATTTACCAGTGAGGAAGTTGAAGTACAGTATGGAGGAGAGGTAATGAACATGCGGCAGAACATAGATTAATATAAATGGGCTAATTTAAGTTTTAAGAGCTAGTTGAAGGCCAGGCAGTGGTAGCACACTCCTTTAATCCCAGCACTCAGGAGGCAGAGGCTGGAGGATCTCTGTGAGTTCAAGGCCAGCCTGAAGGCTCCAAAGCTACACAGAGAAACCCTGTCTCAAAAAGCAAAACAAAACAAACAAAAAAAACCAAACAAACAAAAAAAGAGTTAGTTGAAAACAAGTCAAGCTTTCATAATTAATAAAAAGACTCTCTGTCATTCTTCGGGGGTTGGCAGTCCAAAGAAAGTCCGGCTATACAGAGGGGTACAATTTCAGATTATAGGAAGTGGCCTCAAGATTGGCCTTCTGCTGTACTCCAGGGCCACTGCCCACCGAGGCTTCTCTGGCCTGGGCATCCAGAACTGTCTCTATTCTCTGCAAGCTGGAGAATTTGCAACGGTCTCCATCTTCTATCATCCAGTTTCTTGTTCAATTTCCTTTTTAGATTTTTAATTGTGCATATGTGTGTGTGTCTGAATGCCTCGCCTGTGTGTATATCTGTGCACCAAGTATGTGCCTGATGCCTGCAGAGGTCAGAACAGTCACTGGAACTGAAACTATGGAACTGCTCTGTGGGTACTGGGGACAAAACCCCTGTCTTCTGCAGGAGCAACAAGTGTGCTCCTAACCACTGAGACATTTCTCCAGCCCTTTGTTTGATGGGGAAACTCAGTCAACCAATCACATCTAGTTAAGGCTTGGCTACCTGGAGCCCAGGAGGAAAAACCTGGGAGAACCCAGGTGTGCGCTCTCTCTGCGTGGCTCCCGCTGGACAGATAGGAAGTCGGACTTCCCACTCTTGTAGCGTGAGTTTCCCCTTATAACCATTAAAATATAGTTGTTATTCTTGAGCTGGCCTGGTTATTTATCGTACCGACCTAATAGCAACATTTGTTCACCTTTTTTTTACTTTTCATATTTTCAAGACAGGGTTTCTCCATGAAACCCTGGATGCCCTAGAACTTGCTCTGAGAGATCCACCTGCCTCTGCCTCCCCCACTACCTTCAGCCCCAGTACTAATTAAAGATACACACCAATACCACCTGGCCTCAACTTTTTTTAAAAAAGGTGTTACTATTGTATTCTGGGACTTTTTACATCTGCGTACAGCAATCCTGTTCTCCACCTGTGAGGAGATGACCAGATGGAGCAATGACCTTCCTGAAGAGTCCTCGAAAGTCTAGAGTTACTTCTGGAATAGGGAGGGGAGGTTTCCTTGGTGGAGCCTCCCCTGCTACCTTTTGCACAGCATGCCTTTCCACCCTCTCTGTGTCCTCTCCTTTATCCCCATGTTACTCACAGGGCCTGAGCAGCCACTGGGCAATGAATGCCTGGAGGTCTGGTGGCCACTTTCCTCCTCTCTGCATCCACCTTGTGACCAGTAAGAGCTCTTTCAGACTAATGTGAGGAGCCCGCATCTGCCATCGCAATACTCGGGAGGCTGAGGCAGGAGCAGCAGGGTTTGAAAGCAGCCTGGGCTACATAGAAAGACTGTCTCAGAACAAGCAAATGAGGGGCTGGTGAGATGACTCAGTGGGTAAAGGCACCTGCTGCCAAGACTGGGGTCAGTCCAAGGACCCCACACAGGAGAAGAAGAGACTCCCAAGTGGTCCTCTGACCTTCACATGGGCACTGTGCACATTGGCAGACACACAACATAAACAGCTGACATCACAAATATGAAGTATGTGGATAAGAAAGGCAATAACAACTCTGCCTGGGCTGGAATAGAAAGGTTTTGTCCAAAGGGCTAAGGCAAGACTTGACATAGTACATTGTGGTAAGTAGTGGATAATTTGCTTCCTTCACCTTCCTTTCCCTGAAATAAAAAATGTTGTTTGGCTACAGAGAACAAGATTGTATAACTAAATCTTATCTTATTGAACAGATTCACAATAAATAAAAACCTTTTTATGTATTTATTTATTTTATGCATATGAATGTTTTGCCTGCATGTATGTACATGCAACATGTGTATACCTAATGCCTGCAGAGATCGGAAGGTGATCAGAATCCCTGAAACTAGAGTTAGGGATGGTGGTGAGCCACCATGTAGGTGCTGGGTCCTCGGCAAGAGGAGCATTAGCTCTGAACCACTGGGCCTTTCTCCAGGCCAGAAATATTAATTAACAATTTATGTGTATGAGTTTTTGCCTGAATGCACTGTCATGCACCCTGAATGAGGCATCCAGTTCCATGAACTGAGGTTATAAATGGTTGTGAACCGCCAAATGGAAATCAAACCTGGGTCCTCTGTAAGAAAAGTGTTAAGCTATCTCTCCAACTCCAAGAAATAGTAATTTTAACAATGACAAAATGTTTTTTAAACCATAGTAGTCCTCCTTTGGAGGCACTTTATGGAATTATTTTCTCATTTTTCCATAATAATTCTACATTCTCTCTGTTTAAAGCAAAGCAAAACAAAAAGACAATACCAACGCAACTCTCAGCTGCAGGCAGGGAGCAAGTGTCCTGGACTGAAAGAGAACAGCAGACAGAGCAAGCCTCCCCCGTAAGGAGCCCTCCTCCCTCTTCTGTGTCAAATCCCCCACCTTAGGGAATGGTGGTTCCCAGCCTCCCCTCGGGAGGAGCTGGGCCCCTGGAAGACAGAGTTGGCTTCTGACCTTCCTGCGCCTCTATCCCTGCCCCCGCGGAGAGGCACATCAGACTCTCTCCTTGCCTTCTCTCTAGTCACATCACTGATTTCCTGCTGTTCCCTGCTGGTGGAATCTCTGACACTTAGAGGCAGGGTGGAAACTTCCTGTCCCTAGAGCCACAGAGCTCCCTTTCCACCTGTTTTAAGACATCCTGGCCTCTGCCCTCCAGGCCAGCTGAGAACTCTATCACAATGGCCCTGGTCCAGACTGACCCTGCCTATCCTCTCCTTCCCTAGGCCAACTCACTAATCTGTAAAGCCCATTTGCTAGTTCCCAGCCCTCTCCTTCAGCACCAATTCCTGATCTCTACTCCCTTGAAACCTCACCTCAGCTCCATGGAGACTGCTCTATCTGACTTGGTCACTGGCCCCCTCCACTGGCTGGCTCTGCTGCTATACCCAGTTCTGGCTGGCGGCATCCCAGGAACTCAGTTTCATGGAGAAGTGAGCCCTAGAGAGTCCATCCAGGCCTCCTCACCTTCATTCACACTGTACTGACTGCCTCAGAAACCTTTCCAGAATGATCCTTTAAAGACTAGACTTGTCCCACCCATTTCTCCAGGCTCTTTCTCAGTGTCCCTTATCACTGAAACTTTTTCAGTTCACCAATTCCTTGGGCCATTTCTCCAGCCTTAAGGTAGCTTGTCTTTCCACTCCCACCCCAACACATTTCTTTGAAGCCTAGATCCACGTGATGATTTTCTCTGTACCTATAGCCCAGCAAGAGGCCCGACCTGCAAGCACTTATTACAAGAAAGGATGAAAGAATGAATGAATGAATGGATGAATGAATGAATAGGAAATGATGCATTAGAGGCTGTGGGAACCCAGAGGAGTTGAGCCCACAAGTCACGAGGCTCGGCCAATTCCTTCTCCTGCCAGAGAGGGACCCTTCGACCACCTCTTCTGTTCAACACTGACAGGACCCAGAAGACCCTGCCCTGCCCTGTCCTTCTATGCTGTAGCCAGGGAAACAGTCTGGGATTGGTCAGTGGCTGAGGCAACCCCATACTTTCCCTGACCCACCTCTGGCTCAGTCTAATCATTTCTACAGCATGCAGCCCCCTCTGCTATCTTCCTATTCAGTGGGAATCTGATCAGGTTTAAGCAGCTCCCGCAAGGCGGCATTCAATACCTGGTAAATACCTACGCAGAGGTTAACCTACCTGTTTTGGTTATACTGGAAGGAACTAGAAAAACTAGGCTTGACACTGAGGATTGTCTAGCTGCAGAACCTGGGATAAAGGAGCAGAACACAGTCCCTGCCTCAGATCCCATTGATGTAAGCAGAATTCAGTGCACACCCCTCCCAGCCAGGGGACCTGCCTCCCACACCTGGCTGGACCTGATCAGTCTTGTGCTTGGTGTAGTGAGGGTGCTCAGTGTGGCTTCCAGTTCTTCACTCATAAATGCTCAGGCCTGGACCAGCCGCTGGGACTGAAGCAGGAAACAGGAAGAACAGGTTCCTGGGCCTGGGGCTGCGCCCCGCCTCCAGCATTTTTCAGGCAAGCAGCTGCCTGGAGGGCTCCTGTAGACACCCAGAGACAAAGAAGCAAATGTAGGATCTGTCAGTCAGGCCATATTCTCTCTCTCTCTCTCTCTCTCTCTCTCCCATAGATTGCCTCCTCTGATTTAACTGTGGACTGAGTGTAATGATCTGTCCTGCCCCTTTAAGAGACAAGTCCCACCCTGCCCACTCCCTTCCCATCCACTGAGGCAGGCAGATCTTCCTTCCTGCTTGTAGCCTGAGTCTCTTCCTTTTTCATCTCCCTCTCAAAGAGGCAGCTTTTGTCTCTCTGTCTCTCCCACTTCTCCCCTTCTTCCCCTTCTGTTTTTCTCTCTCTGCCTCTTTCTCTGCTCTTCTCTCCTTCTCCCTTTTCCCTTCCATAACCCAATAAATAAATATCCAACCTCACTCTGCATGGTGTGCCTATCCATGTCTCTGTCTCTTGCCCGCTGCATGGCTCCCAGCCCAGGTCCAGCCGCCTTCGGAGACCTGTGGCGTGGTCTTGTGGCATGCCCATCTGTCTGTCTCTCCTTGTGACCTGCTGCAGCCACTTGGGGAACTGCGCTGACCCTGCCTGGGACTAGCTGCTCCCGAGACCAGCCGAGGCTTGGGGACCTGCAGTGTTTCTGCCACTGCAGCCTCCGGGGATCCTGCAGCTTTTTTTTATTTAATCCATTACACTGAGGCCCTAAAGAAGCCAAGAGGAGACCCAGTGTGCTTGTCCTGGTCACAGTGCCCTCTGCATGACCACACACCCTGTTATCCCCTGCTAGCTCATATGTTCCAGGAATGGGCTGTTCATAGTCTCCTTCTCAGGCACCCCCTTTCACAGGAAGGAGACTTTGTGGAAGTTCTCCCCTGGTATCTTCAGAGCCCAGCCAGCCTTCCGTTGGCCCTGATTCTGCACTTCAGCCCCACAGCAGGAAACGATCAATACCTTCTTGGCCCAGCATACACAAGCATACCACTGCCAACATACCTTTGCCCAGGGTAAGTGTCTAACTAGAGTACCCTCCTTTTCACTCTGCATCTAGACATTCCTCCACAGGTACTGCAAATACACACATACGACACACTTGAACCACAGGTGCAAATGCATGTAGACACCCAGAGCACACACTTTCACATCCACATGCACATGCAGGGAACATATTAACATGGTCTAGATGGGGCCTGGTACAGCCTTTGGAGCTACCTGAGGTGAATGCCCATTTAACGGAGGAAGAAACTCAAGAACAGAGTTGAGCCGTGAGCCCCTCATATACAGCAGACACAGGGAATTTGCTAGAGAGAGGACACAACGGCCTGGGGTAAGAACCCCTCTGTATGGACAGGTCCCAGCACCCACCAGGAACCTCCTGAACAATTTTTTTTACTTTATTTTACTTATTTATTTTGATTTTTTGAGATAGAGTTTTTCTGTGTAACTTTGGAGCCTGTCCTGGAACTCACTCTGTAGACCAGGCTGGCCTCGAACTCATAGAGATCTGCCTGTCTCTGCCTCACAAGTGCTGGGATTAAAGGCGTGTACCACCACTGTCCGGACTAAATTTTTTTCTCTTGAGAAAGAGTGCTACATATTCAAACTCACCATATAGCTGAGGATGAACTTGACCTTCTGATTCTTCTGTCCTTAGTGTCCAAGCGCTGGGTTTATAGATGTGCTCTACCACACTCTGTTTGTGTGGAGCTGGGGCTAGAGAACCCAGGACTTCAAGTGTGCTAGGCAAATACTCTCCCATGTGAGCCACACACACCCCCTTTTCTTTGGTCCTGAAGATTGAATCCAGAGCCCGAAGCATGCTAGGCTAGTGGTCTACCACTGAGTTATGTTTCGAGCTCCCCTCCCAACCCACCTCCGAAATATCTTTTTCCATCTGCTTACTTTCTCAACAGTGGGGAGTGGAGCACCCAGCTGGAGGTGCGGGGTAAAGATGGGAGAGCAGGAGGAGATGGGAGACTGCAGGACAGAGGACCAAGACAGGGCCTGGGAACTGCCTCTCGGCCACTGATGAGTTCATGCACCTAGCCTGGTATTTTAGGCTGACATGGGCCAGAGTGTGGGTTGCTACCTGGCAGTCTGCTGAAGAGTCTGGTGGCAAGATAAAAGAGCTCCCCTGTTCACCCTGTCCCAGCCAGGTGCACTCCCAGAGGCCTGTCCTCCGGAGGTGCCTGACCAACCAGCTAAGGCAGAGCACACCACTTTCTCAAAGGGCCTCTGCCATCCTCCTAGGTTCCCATCTCTCAATATTCCACCCCATCTGATGCCCATCACTCACCAAGCTCAAGCAGTGGAGTTCCTTAGACGTGCTTGTATGCTCTTTGCATTGAAGTAGAGACATAGGAGTAAGCTTTCCCTTGGAACCACCATCCTCTTTACTTCAGTCCTCTCCTTCCTCTTGCCCTGCCTGTTCAGCCTTAACTCTTTAGTCACATTGTCTTCTTAATACCTACCTTTAACCACATGCCCTTGAGTTCAAATCCTTCCATAGCTCCCTACTGCTGTCAGGTTAACATACAAAGTCCTCGGCCTTGCCCTTAAGGTCCTAGCTGAACTGATCCCTGCCGTCACTAGAAAACCTTCCATCTTTCCCTTCTCCCCCATTCTCCTGTCTCAGTACGACTGAAGCAGTCGCATGGTTCTATCTCACTCAGTGACAGCTCCCCCTGTTCTCTACCATCGGTCTCGTGGGGATAGCTGAGCATTCTCTGTACCCACTTTTATGTTAGGTGGCTTCATGAGCCTCTTCATATTTAATTTGAAGGTTTCAGCAGGCTAAAATAACCTCCTTAGAGTCACAACACCAGCAAATAGCAGAGTTCTGCTGTTCCCCTGACCACTACCTCCTACCTACCCTACAATGCCCAGATGCCATCCCTAGGGAGATCCCCGGCCATTCATCTTTGACCACCCCCTTCCAAAGCCCTGCCTCTTTGTTCCATCTCCGGAGAGGAGGTCTGACAACTGCAACCTGGTTCTTTCTCATAGTTCCAGGCCAGTGAGTCCAAAGCCAAGAGGAGAAAGCAGAGCTGACCCTAGGCTGGCAGTGGACTTTCCTGGGTGGTGGACAACATTCCAGTTCCTCTCCTAGGGTGGCTCTGGAATGTGCCGCCTGCTAGGCTGGTGGACCCTGTCCAGTTTGGCAGGGGAGAGTGTCTTATCACGGCCCCAGAGACCCTGTTACCTACCTGCCTTTGTCAGAAAGAGATTTTGAGAGGGAACTGAGGACCTGGACTTAGAACAGCATCAAGAGGGAGGTGAGAGCACAGGGTGGGTGGGGAATCTGTTCTGCCCTTGCCAGCTGTTAGATGGGCAGAGCTGTCAATCCCACAGCCCGCTGTCAGTCTCTTCTTAACAGAACAGAACTTGCTTGTGAGCAAAAACTTCACACACACACATGCACACACACATGCACACACACATGCACACACATGCACGCACACTCACACACGCACGCACACGCACACACGCACGCACACACTTACACACACACCAGAATAATAAGAGAGGAGGTTGCCATGTAGGGTAGAGACAGGAGGGATGGGAGTACCCCCAAAGACAAGAGAGGCAAGTAGCCCTGCAGGAATTATGGGTGAAGCTACGGTGGCAAGGTAGAGCCAGGCTGACCTAAGATTAGTACCTCACACTCCCAGACCCATCCTCAGGGGGAAGGAGGTCCAGAGTCCTCGGCAATCCACTGCCCTCCACATCCCTAGGTTTGCCCCAGATGACTCTGAGATGACATTCTTCCCTAATCTCCGGATGTTTGCTATCAAGGTCAGGGAGACACACCCAGAAACAGACGGTGACAACTCAGGCTGCTCAGGCCTGAAGGAAGCCGGGGAGGCCCTGCTGGGAAAGGAGGCAGCGGTAGGGGGAGGCCCCTCCTTGGGAAGGTTTCCTGGAGAAGAGGACACCTGACTTGTGGTTAGAAAGATGCGGAAGCATCAGGTGGGTGGAGGAAGAGTGAGCACAAATCTGGGCAAGATGACCTGAATTCTAAGCAACTTGTGGTTTGAGCATAGTACAGGCAATCTAAGCAGCACAGGATTAGGAACCTAGGAACTTAGAAGTTACTGCCTGTCTGTCTCTTTCCAAACATCCTCCAAGGGGTTAGAGGATAGCAATTCCCCCAGCTGTGCCTGGTATGTTACACCAGGCCTAGTGTGGGGACACAGCTCAGGGATGACCTCTGATGGTATAGGTGGTGTCTGTGGTGTAAAACCTCCATTCTAGGAGGCCCCTGTGCTCTGCAGCACTTTCCCTAAAACTCCCAAGATCTCAGCTGTTGGGAGCACTCACTGAGGCAGAGAGAGCACCGGGTGCTCCACAGAGCACAAAGCTGAGACTCCCAGGAGAAAGGGCCTACCTAGCCAAGGCAGGACTCCAAATCAAGGATTTTACCTGGCCCAGCTCAGCTGAGTGCAGCATAGGGCTTCCTTCAGAGATGGGCTAAATGGGTTCAGAACCACAAGAACCCAGACTCTACCCCAGCCAAGCACACCTGGGTGCCTCCAACAAGACCCAACTTGGAGCCTGTTATGCTGTGCAGTCTGGGTCAAGTTAGAGTGTGAGTTATTTACTGGTCAAACTGGAAGAGTCACAGATCCATGAGAGCAGCTCATGAAGAACAAATAAGACCAGGGAGCAATGGGGGTGGGGGCCCACAGGGAGGAAGATGTGCACAGTCTGGAGTTGCAGGCACTATCTTCCCACCATGGCAGGAAAATGCTGAATTCTGGGGTACTACAACACTTCTCATCAGGAGGTCCCCAGCAGAGAGACAGAGGTCATGGTCCAAGCTGTGACCAGGGAAGGGCAGGAAGCATCCAGCTTGAGATGGGAGAACCCAGGTTCATATCACAGATGCACAGAAGGCGACAAGACAGACTGTCCTCTGGGCAGTTTTTAAATATTCCTAGGTCAGTGACTCTCCGAGTCTAATTCCAAGAGTGCCTGAATCCCATGCTGTTCCTTCAGTTCACCTGATGAAGCAGGTGCTGTGTCCAAAGTTCTGTTTCTTGTGGCTCCAAAAAGCCTTGCTGAGATTCTCAGAACCCCAGGAGTTTGTGCTCAGAGTAACACAACAGTAACTCACAATCTTAAGAGCCACAAAGCTCCAGCAAACGCCTGCCAGTGTCTGCAAATGTTCAGCTTCAGAGGATGAACTCTGCCAGGCCCTCTGAGGAGTGCACAGGGATGGACAGGTTATCTTGGGAGATCCAACCATATCCAAAGGGAACGCAGGGGTCACAGAGACTGGGGCAACCTGTATCCTGGGAAAGTGGTTAGTGGAAGCTTCCCCAAGGAGCTGGCCTTAATAGATAACTTGGGGGTGTCAAAGCAGACAGAGATGGGGAGGGAGGAAGCCCAAGCCAAGACTCAGAGGGTGAGGGTACAGGCTGTTGAAGAAGTGCCAGGAGATCCTGTGTGGCTGGCATGGAATGTGTGGGGGCCAAGGAATTCATACGAAAGGGCTCAAGTGCCAGGCTGAGAGCTTCCTCTCCCGCTTAAAAGGGAAGGCATTTTTAGAGCTGACCCTTGCAAAGACGGCACAGCATGGAAAAGTTAGCACCAAGGAGTTTGGAGGGTGGGTCACCATGGAAGAGGGTGTACATATAATGGTACAGTCTTGGTCCAGGACTCCCTGTGAGCTTCCTTCCTGACCCAAGCCCAGGCCTGGGCAAGTCTCTCTTACAAATTGAACTCTCCAGGAGGCTTTATCCATACAAGCTGGAGGGAGGCCCAGTGTCTAGACCTCTCTTCTGCAATAACAGTGCCAGAACACCAAAATGCAGGACTGAGTTGGGCCCAGTAAGTCTAGGATGCCATTCTCTCCATCAAGGGATCCTGCTACTCATTCGATAGCAAGACTGAAGCAGGTCTCAGGGTTTGGGCGGCAGGACAATGAAGGAGCTGCTCTCTCTCTCAGACCCACTGAAGGGCTGGGGTATAGCTCAGTTGGTAAAATGCTTACCTAGAATGCAAGAAGTCTTTGGTTTGATTGCCAGCACCAAATAAAACAGGTACATACCTACAAGCCCAGCATCCAAAAGGTGGAGGCAGGAGGATTAGAAGTTATTGCCATTCTACAGGCTGAATTCAAGACCAGTCTAGGTAGATAAGTCTCAGAGTGTGGAGGCGGGAACCCACTATGGTGGTTCTTCACAAAACAAGGAGTTTCTCTTCTGAATACCCACTGTACCTGTTCACTCATTTCCAAAATACTTCCTAGCACTTGCCATGTGCCCTATCTGTGCTGGACAGGGACAGGCAGTGACAGCCCAGCTTCACAACACAATTGACTGACTTCTCTAAAGATTAAGGAGGGTCTTGAGCCAGATTCTTCCCATTAGGCTCCACTGGTGGCTTAGGAACCTAAGGGCATCTCAGGGGAAGGGATGGGTTACAGGGTGCAGAGACAAGCCCAGAGAAGTCAGTTAGGGGACAGAGGAGATGCCATTGGAGGGCACTTCTTACTCAGCGGGTCAGCAAGATCTTCCTGGTCCTATAAGCAGAATGGGGAAAATGGTGGCTATCCAGAAACAGCTGGGTAATTAGGCCACAAGAAAGCCCCAAAGAAAGGCTCCTGGGGGTAGTCTGGCATAGTGGTACACGCCTTTAATCCCAGAGCTTCAGAGTTAGGTTACCGGCAAATCTCTGTGAGTTTGAGTCCACATAGTGAGTTCCAGGCTAGCCAGGACTACACAGTGAGAACCTAGTGTTGAAACTCCCTTCAGCCTAGAAACAAGTGACATAGCCTCATCCTGAAGCGTTAATCCTAGAGGGGAGGCCTCAGCTGGGGCAGGTAGGCAGGAGTCCCCGTTTTTATCTGGCTTTGTGACCTTGGACAAGACATTCTGTTTTTCTCATCTACAAAATAAAGGTTCCTTTCTCGTGGAGCCTTTAGTAAAATAAAATGAAGTTTTGTAAACTGTAACAACAACTCAACAACATTCCAATAAGTAGCATAAGCACTTATAAATAAAAGGAAAGAAAGAAATTACAGTCATGCAATTAAAGATCTGGTATCACCCACGAAGCCTTGGTGATGTCCTCACACTTTCACGGGGGTGTGGGCAAGAGGGCACCAGAAAGCCACAACCTCAGTCTGCATGCTGGGCAGCCACTCCTGAGGACCACCAGTAGACCAACCTGCCCACCTCCTCAAAACCCAGGAGAATCGGAGCATAGGGAAGACTGGCAGACCTCTATGGCAGGACGTGCCCCACCCCTCATGCGGGATGGTGCTGGCACTGACCGCCCTTTAGAGGCTGCCTGTTCACAGAATCCCCTTCCTCACACTCCCATCCACAGGTAGCTGACACTTCCTTGGAGCCCCAACCTGATCTTCAAAAAAGCCATTATTCCAAACTTGATCCAAAACAAGGCTACTGATCCAGGGACTCTGGGGATGCCTTTCTGAGAACAGCTGACACCTAGCCCTATAAATCCCCAAACCAGAAAAGCTAGTTCCCAGCAGGATCTACACTTGGGTCTAGCTCCTGGAGATCAGTAACACACTACACACACACACACACACACACACACACACACACACACACACACACACACACACTAGCCCTACTGAGGTGGGCACTGTCTATCTTCTGCCAGACCCTTCTAGCACCACCTGCCAGATTAAAAATTTCCAGACAGCTGGGCGGTAGTGGTGCACGCCTTTAATCCCAGCACTCAGGAGACAGAGGCAGGCTGATCTCTGTGAGTTCGAAGCCAGCATGGTCTACAAGAGCTAGTTCCAGTACAGGCTAAAAAGCAACCACAGAGAAACCCTGTCTCGAAAAACAAAACAAAACAAAAAAAGTCTCCAGACAGATTAAAGTCTTAGCTGTCCTTACATGAAACTGCACCACCTCCACCCCTCCCACCG
The DNA here is from genome assembly GCA_004026605.1 of Ondatra zibethicus. Lineage (NCBI taxonomy): Eukaryota > Metazoa > Chordata > Mammalia > Rodentia > Cricetidae > Ondatra > Ondatra zibethicus. The sequence goes on from PVIU01020153.1 coordinate 28,697, forward strand.
CCGCTGCCACTGTCTTTCCCATCTCACCTCCCCCTACTCCTGCGGCGGGCGCCCAGAGTGACTCTGGGAAGAGCGGAAGGAACGCAAATACAAGAACTCTCAGGACTCCCAGGTCTCTGTACCCTCAGAGTACACACAGACTAATTCAAGTTCAGCCACTCACTTCCCAGGGGTGTAACGCACAGATTTCCCCAGTACACTGGTAAACACACCAGGCTGTCACTCACCAAGATCCAGAGGAGACAAAGTTCAATAGCGTACCGGCAGCTCAGCCGGCTCTCACCATCCAGTTTTGTTCAGTATCGGGGCTGGGAGCCAGGGCCCACGGGTCAGAGTCACGTAATGGGCTCTCCTGTCCGGCGCTGAGTCGACTGTAGTGCCAGTTCCCAGACCGCACCCGGCGGCGACTTCTCCGGCTTCCGTTCCCCTCTAGGCTGCCCACCTCACCTCCGCGATGCGCTGGTCCCCTCCAAAAGCCACAGTCGCGATTTCTAGTTCCCGAGTCCCATTCCCAGCTGCGCAGGGCCCACGTGCCTGGAAGAGCAGCGGTCCCCGCCCCACCCCGCCTTGCTCCGTACCCCACGGCCAGGCTGCAAGCAGGAGGGCGGGGCGCACTCTGGGCAGACGCCGGAGCCGTCCGGGACAGATGCTTCCAGTCTGTCACCCGCTTGGGACGCGGCCTGGTTGTACCATTGCGAGGTCAGCATGTCCGCAACCGGTGTTGAGCAGGGAAGGCGGGAGGCGACCATCCTGGCTGGGAAGAGTCCACCTGCCTCGTTCCTCATATCAGAGGGGAGGTTTTCAGAGACGCCCAAGTTTTAGAAGGTTTGCTTGGTGCTGGCGTGGCTCCTGTTGCTCCCCAGCCCACCGATGGACCTTTATACTAACCCGCAGCCTCCCCTTCGCTGCCGCCCTAGTCCATCTCACTTCCGGGCGGATCTGCTCCGGACTGCCGGTACCGGGAAGGGTCTTTACCCCTTTTACCACCTCCATCTGCTTTCTCTCTCACTTCATCTCACCAACAGGACCCTTAAGTCCCTGTTCAGTTTGTTCTCTCATCTTGAACTGCCTCAGTTCTTCTCTCTGCTCTGCTCTGAAGAACTTCTGTAGCCATGAACCCTATTTTACGCCCCTGTCCTGGTTTGAGCACAAAAGAGCAAAGACCACATCAACCATCTCTCACTGCTGTCCTATGAATGGACGGATGCAAGAGGGTTGCACCGTCCCATTTCTGACCCAGGAATCTGGAATGTAAGCTCCAGGTCAGCTTTAGTGCAGAGAGTCCCACTCAAAGACTCATTTTCTGCGAAACGGAGCCGGCAATCCTCAGGACCCTACTCCCACTGTCCATCCCGGGAGTATTCAGATGCCCAGATGGATGGCCAAGTTTAGAGCAGGTGTTTTCCTATGGCCAGGGAGCTTGCTCTCTGCCCTAGGGTTGTAGGCCTTGTAAGCTGTGTATCAGCTCACCAAAGCCCTGCTCCCAGCTCCAGAAGGGGTGCTGGCTGCGGCCTTGTCTAGAGTGAGGAAGGTGGACACGCAGAACTGTGTGGTTGAGCCTCCCTGCAGCCTCCTGGGGCCTTCACTTAGCAGACAGGAAGGTACCTTGTTTGACCTCTTCTGCTGACTGAACACTGGCGCAGGCAGCTTCTAGAGACCCGGATTTCTCTACAGCCGCACTGTGGCTTTAGGGTCCTAATGTGAGGGAGGTCTTCCTGGTTATTGAAGCCCCAGCTGATTTCCTTTTCCTGGTCTCCCTTTTCAGCCACTAGACCTTCACCGTTGCTGCAGCTTCCCCTGGGACCCAGGATTGAGACCAGCCTCTAGGAGACCCCAGTGGCCAGTGGCCAGTCATGGACTTTGCACTTGCCGTCATCCAATTCCTGACTTTACAGCCGAAGAAACGACATTCCTGAGCAACATAACATCTGAGTTTTCATGTCAGGTGACCTAGTAATGCCTGAGGAGCCCATCAAAGGTTCAGAAGGACCTCACAGCCTGTACTCAATCCCAGTCTCCCTTCAACTTCTCTACCACTACTTTCTGAGTCCCAGTCTATCTCTTTCTCTGTTGTTTTCTTTATTTTTTGTTTTTGTTTAGCTAGGATCTCCCTATGTAACTCACAGCAGCCCTCCTGTCTCAGCCTCTTGAGTGCTGGGGTTGTAGGCTACCACACTTGGCTCTCAGTCTGCCTTTCTGCACTGTGCAATAATCCTTACTCACTCTTCTGACAATGCCTTTATTTAGGGTCTTGCTCATCATCTGAGCTTCCTTGTTCAGAGGCATGAGTGTCCTTTCTCGGAAGAGTCTGGAAGGCGAGGTTCCCTGATGCTCCCTGCGTCAGATTCTGTGGACCCGCATTTAGCAGCTCCCCATCGCCCAGCACTGCTTCCCCAGCACTGCTCCCCTCACCCTCTTACTCCAACTTGAGCACCTTCGCTTTGATACTTTTCTTTAGTCACAACTTGAGGTTTAACGACTGAAAGAACTTCGAACCTGTATTGATCTAGTCAGGAAACTGAAGCCCAGGGAGTCACAGCACCATATGAAGGCTGGAACAGCACTGAGGGCGTCTCCCTGAACTGCACAGCCAGGGCTAATGGTAAAGTCCAGGCACTGAGATGACCCCCGTGAGGTGTGATGAGGCCACAGGGGCCCTGGCTCCCTGAGCCCACCTCGCATTAGAAGGCTTCCTGTCTCTCCAGCCCTGAGCAAGCATTTGCCTCCTGGCAGGCATCCTTCTCTCATCTCCCCTGAGAAAATTTTCTCCCTGAGAATCCACAATTGCCTGGCCTAGCCTCCAGCCCTCCAATGCTGTCTTTGCTTGAATGGTGCCTCTGTTTCCCATCACTGACACTCCCTGCTTCATACTCTGGGGGGGGCGGGGGGCTTCCACTGCCTTCAAAGCGGTCCAGCTCCCCAGCCTCCGCTCCAGTCTTTCCCTCTCTGCCTCCCCACCTACCTGCACTTAACCAGACAGTCTACAGTCCTGAACCCTTACTCACCTCCTGCTGGTGCTCGCCACTCCCTCTGCCCTTTGTGTTTCTCTGGGTTTGGTCTCTTTCCTATTGACTCCCAAACACTGATCTTCTAAGACCTCCTCCTGATGCCACACCTCTCTGCACACTATCTCTAACCTCCGCCCCCCACCACGGGGATCTTTCTGAAGGTGCAGCACAGTCTGTTCTACACACAGCTGGAAGTCCCTGTCACATGATCAGTCTCCAGGGCTCTTTGATAATCCTCACCAGGACCCTGTGAATCAGGCATTATCATTCCCATGGTACATTTAGGGAAGCCAAGGCTCATACAAGTGTATTGTGGCCCTAACTCTGGAACTGTATGTGCTCGGGGAAGGCCCTGAAGAGTTCTTGGATCATGGCTGGGCCCTGCTGTTGGGGCCTAATCTGGCAGCTTCCCTGGGCAGAACTGGGCCATCCAGCTTGATTTCCTCGCTCCCAAAGCGGCTGTGTGAACCTAGATGATCCTTTCTACCATCCTTCTTCCTTCTCTCTCTCCTTCCGTCCTTCGGAACTGGAACTGGGCTCTTCGAGTTTCCCTGACCAGGGCCAAGACTTGAAAGGCAAATGAATGCTGGGAGGTCTCTGGCTGTTGGCATGCCAGGAGGCAGGACTCCAGAGAGGCAGCTCTGAGAAGCAGAAAGCCATGTGACAAAGGCCCCTTCCACCTCCCTTCACAAAAGATCAACTACCTAATTTGTAAGACTGTACAAATTGAAAATGTGGACCCTGTGATAAAAATTTTTAAGAATTTTAAGATGGTAACAGAAGTATTAAGATGGTGCCAGAAGTATTAAGCACTGGGCTGGACGTGGTGGCAACATGTCTTTACCCGGGAGGCAGAGGCAGGTGGATCTCTGTGAGCTGGAGGCCAGCCTGGTTTACATCGTAAGTTCCTGCCAGGGCTGCATGATGGAGAGACCCTGTCTCAAAATAAACAGGCACTAATGGTATAGCTCTTACACCTAGGAAGCTAGCCCTGCCCTCAGGCCTCTCTTTCCTCACCTGTCAAATGGGTTAATGGTAGCCATCTAGCCAGGCAAGGGAAGGGAGAGGGAGAAGACATGAGTAGGAAGTTCAATGAACAGCATGAGGATTGAATAACTGAATAGCGGTCTTCATGGACATCATTCTTTTGTCTGTTTGTTTTTTGAGGCTGGGTTTCTCTGTGTAGCTTTGGAGCCTGTCCTGGAACTCGCTCTGTAGACCAGGCTGGCCTTGAACTCACAGGGATCTGCCTTCCTCTGCCTCCCAAGTGCTGGGATTAAAGGCGTGCGCCACCACTACCCGACCATGGATATCACTTTTTAAATGTAGTTGTACAGGTGCATGTGGAGGGACATACATATGTGTATGCATGCACATGTAGGGCAAAGAACATCCAGGTGTCATCCTCAGGGATTCCACCCACCTTTTTTGAGACAGGGTCTCCCACTGACCTGGAGCTCACCAGTTAGGCTGCACCAGCCAGTGAACCCAGAGACCTTCCTGCCTCTGCCTCCCCAGCACTGAGATAACAAGCATGTGTCACCATGCCCAGGATATTCACATGGATTCAGGGGATCAAATTCAGGTCCTCATGCTTGCAAACTGAGCTATCTATGAACTGAACTATCTCCATCCCTACACACACAACCCCCAACCCATGGACATGGACGTTTTGGTGGATAAATTCTTTCTTTTTTTCGAGACAGGGTTTCTCTGTAGTTTTGGAGCCTGTCCTGGAACTAGCTCTTGTAGACCAGGCTGGTCTCGAACTCACAAAGATCTGCCTGTCTCTCCCTCCTGAGTGCTGGGATTAAAGGCGTGTGCCACCATCACCCGGCTATGTGGATGAATTCTTGACAAAAATTTGATCCTTTTTTAAAAATTTATTTCATTTTATGTGTGTGAGTGTACTACATGTGTCCTGGTGCCTGTGGATGTTAGCAGATAGCATCAGAGCCTCTGGGACTTGAGTCAGCTGCCATGTGGAATCAAATCTGGGTCTTCTGAAAGAGTATTAAGTACTTTTAATACTGAGCTTCTTGATTCTTTTTATTTAAAAAAAACTTTTAGTTTTAGGTGTGCATGTATATGTGTCTGTGTGTAACACACGCATGTGCATGCACTAACGTGCAGTGCTTTCAGAGGCAGAAGACGGTTTCAGATACCCTAGAGCTGGCGCTATAGGTGGTTGTTAAACACCTGATATAGATCCTGGGAACCAAACTCAGGTCCTCTGGAAAGCAGCAAGCATTCATAACCACGGAGTCATCTCTCCAGCCCCATTAATTTTATTCTCTTTTTCAAGCACTCAACCTCTGTCAGAGAATTAAGTCACTTTCTCAGTGCTGTACAGAGACTCAGTGCGGGAAGCCAAGATCAGAGAGACAGAGTGGAGGCTGGGGGTTTGATAGAGAGACACACAGAGATGGAGGAGGCTGCTTGAGACAAAGATAGCCATTGTGCAGACACAAAGACAGGACCATAGAAGCCTTCTGGGGGCTGGGCTAAATCATGGATGGAGTATAGTGAAGCTCTCCATGGTAACAGGGAGCTGCCAGGAGACACCTCCTCATTCCTTCCTAGCTGGGATGGGGGTAAAGCATGCAGGAGCCAGAAGATGGTCAGTAGGAGAATCAGATCCGGGGCTGGGCCCCCACACCCTGTTCCGGCCCCTAGACACA
>PVIU01020154.1:0-39262 GCA_004026605.1 Ondatra zibethicus
GTGTGTGCACACACAAGCACACACACAAAGTTATTGTCAATAGTAAAATTGCTATGCTCCTCAGATGACCTCAACACTTTATCATATGAATAACTCTTGTCTAAACAGCTTACATTACAAATTCATACCTGGAATTTCTTTAAAAACTTCCAACTCTCATAGAAAAGATTTTCCTTATTCTCTAAGCTTCTGAGAAATGTATATTAAATGATTCTATCTAAATATAATGTGAATGTAAAATAGCCAATAGAATTTCTCTAAAAATCTACCAATTCTTCTATAGAAAATATTAACCAACAGCTTATTTGCTAGGCGTCTTATAAATGTTAATTAAATAAGTATATTTAAGCATATGATTAAAATAGCAAGTAGAAATTTATGATACAGAAGCCTTCTGCTTATTTTTTCTCTAGAGTTCCCTGTTACTCAAAGTAAAGGAAATACATTGCTGAGACACTGCGGGTGGCAGGGAGGGAGGCTTCATTTTCTAAACTCTGTAAAGAAATATTTTCTAGGCAAAGTTTATTCAAAATGAAAGCATGCTCAACAAATATGCTTTAAAATTTCTATGCTTGAGTCTATGCCATTGCTAGTAACATTAGGATTGTTTGATCCTTGATATGCTGAAATGCTTAACTAAACACACACACACACACACACACACACACACACACACACACACTGTTCTGATTAAGATACAGCACGCTGCTGTCACAGCGCAGAATCACAGTCAAGCATGCTGGCACCTAGCTTGGAACACCAGCACTTGGCAGCCAGAAGCGAGAGGTTTGGAAGACTGGGCTATGAAGGGAGGCCTTGACTCAAACAAGTACAATAAAACAAAAGGTGACAAAATTAACTCTCATTGAGAAAAGTGACTGGGGTCGAAGGAATGTCTCAGCCATTCAGAGAGCAAGTACTACTCTTGCAGAGGACCAAGTTCAGTTCCAAGTACTCCCTAGCTCCAGGGGACTCCACTTATCCTTTCTGTTTTCCAGGACAACTGTACTTGTGAGCACAGACTCCTACATGAATAAGCATGCATACACATACATGTATGTGAAAGTCTAGTTAAATAAATAAATTAATCATTAAAAAAAAAAGAAAACAAACGACAACCAATGCTAAGAAGGCTATAGGGATAAAGGAACCTCTATTCACTGACTAGAAACTTAATTAGAAAAGAAACGATTATAAAAATCTATAATGAGAAATAGAATAGGAGCTTATAAAGCAGAATCTGTTCATGCTGAATGAAATATGTGTCTTGCATAGACTTCTCTCAGCGGACAGGAAAGTGTGCACATTCTCAGCCATTTCTTGGTTTGTTTCCAAACAGTCTTACAAGTGTCATACCTAATACATGTGTGACTACATCAATCAATAGGGTATATGTACCAAGACTGATAAGCAAATTTACCACAAAGTTTAAAGACCTTAATGGTCTTTATTTCCAGCTTTAGAGTTGGTGATGTGTCATATGTATAATGGAAGCCTGGAAAAGGAGAAACTAAGAACACACCTGATATTTGTAATTTCTGAGGTGGAGACAGGGTGACAGAGCTCGGGAGAAACAACTGAGGGGGTAGTAAGTCATTCCAGGGCTCATATACAACCAAGCATGGTGTGAACGCCCTGTACCCATTAAAACTGGCCTGTTTGGGAGATGGCTCTTCCCCCACCAGAGCCTTCATGAAGGCCAGACGTCAACTTAGCTGAAGTGTGGTGAAACGGACCTTTAGAACAAACGACTTCACTTGATCTGGTTTGTCTGTACCCACCACAGCAGGCTAGTTCAAAACAAAAGGATCTTCTAATTCTTACTTAGCCAGAGTCACCAGGTTAAACAAGAGTTTACTGGTCAACTTTCCTCCATTGCATGTATTAGTTTGGCCCACGCTTTCCCTTTTCCATGAACATTTCTCTAACCCGTAGAAAGCATGAGGCTCAGTCTGCCTTTTACCTCAACTCCTCTTCTAGGCTCTTTGCTTTCACTGGGATGTAATGGCGCCCTGAAAATAGAACTTCCTTCGATTCTCTTTTCTTACTCTGTCTTGGGTCCCTTAAGCCCATGTCTGAGGCTAGGTATGTGGAGGAGAGACACTCAAGGCCACTCAACAGAAAAGGGTGCCAAACACACCTAGACTTGGGTATAAGACTCAGATATGCTAACTTACAGTTGTTATCAGCAGTTTAATGGAACACCATTAAAAATAATATCCAAAATGCATTGAAACACAAGTTTACTTAAATCTGTAAATTCATAATTATGTTAAAGTATAGTTACTGGAAAACATCAGAGAATGTGAGAAAATAATTTTATTATTCTAAAATCACAATTTTGGAAATAATCGTGAGTTTAGTTGAGCTCCATTATGGATGTACCAAATAGCAGATGACAGGAGATTTCTGTCTTAAAAATGTTCAAAGTCACTTCCAACCTCAGCCATACATGAGAACGTAGCTGGGAGTGAAATAACCTTCTGCTGGGAAAAAAAAAATTAAAAAAAGAAAGAAAAACTAAAAATGCTGGAAAAGTATATAAATCAACTGGCTGAAGTCCTTGGCAGAAAACCAGCACAGGCAGGACCACCTCACTCTGTAAGGGGGAACACGTATGGTACATGATACCCTCATGCTGTGGCTTTGTTGAGTGCATTTTTCAAACTGTGATGGGGCCAGGAGAGAGCTGCCCTGATAGACGGTCTGATGGGACTGAGGAAAATCTGGTCTGAGTTCAGAACTGCCAAGACAACTTGGAATGGAGCCTCAAAGTCTCAGACAGGAAAGAGATTGAAAGTAGGAGTCAAAGCCACTTTCAAATGCCTCTCACCTCGTAGTAATGTTTCCTGCTGATAAAATCTAAGATGGAACCAGTACAAATAGTGGCAACTAGATAATTGGAATTAAATTGCTCTTATAGTAGCAACTAGTATTTCTTAATATAAATATGAGTTCAATAAAATATGAAATATATATCTTAACTAAATGACAAAAGAATCAAGCAGTCAGGAAGGTCCAGTGTTGCTTTCTGTTTTCTGTATAAAGACAAGGGAGGCAAATCCACAGTCATCCTTAACAATGTAACTACAGCTGACAAAATAATCAAATAATGATAATAAAAAATAATCAAAATCATCAGAAAGAATATAAAATATGTAAAAGATAGTCCACCTTATGGAAACCTCTGTGTGCTTTTCTTTGGGGCTAAACAGCTGCGGGAACTGGGCAGGATGGAAACTCTGAAACATGAAGCCTGAGACAGCTTGGGAAGCAATTCTAGAACAAAATAACAGCATTACGCATGATTTCTTGGTAGCAGCAATTTCTTGGGTCTGTTCTGCTTGCACTCTCATCTAAGAGAGGCTTCCTGACTCAGCTTTAGCTGTAAAGTCTTGCAGCTCTTTTAAGAGGTCCTGCCAAGAAACACTTAAATAGTGTTGATAAAAAGCTGACCGCATGCTTTTCGGTTTTCAGCCATAGCAGGAAAAAAGCTGCACCATTTTAAAATGCCAGCTTTCTGGGCCACCCTGCCAGGGCAAACTCTGACTCTTTCAGGCAAGCGGTCTGACTATGGAGCATTTGAGTGTGGTTTGTGAGCACACTGCTGCAGCTTGCTTGCTGGCAGGGACCTTGAGACGCCATAGAGTTGTGGCAATAAACATGGCTCTGGCCGGTACTTCAGCCATGAAGCTGGAAAGCTAAGGAATAGGCTAGATCCAGCCATCAAAGCCACGGTTTTAATCCTACCCATATTGCTTGATAAATTAAATACTCGTGTAGTCAGAAAAAGAGAGATATACAGTAAAGAGAGACTCAAAGAAAAAAACCCTCTAAATGGTTTCCTGTGTGTTAAAAATATATGCTGGCTTGGGATAGAAAAGAAAAGGGTTAAAGTCCTTAAAATAAAAAAGAAAGAGATTAGTTGGGTGTGGTGGTACACACCTTTAATCCCAATGCCTGGGAGGCAGAGACAGACAGATCTCTGTGAGTTCAAGGTGTGGTAGCACACATCTTTAATCCCAGCACTGGAGAGGCAGAGGCAAACAGACCTCTGTGAGTTCAAGTTTAGCCTGGTTTACAGAGTGAGTTCCAGGACAAAGATACACAGAGAACCTGTCTCAAAAAGCCAAAAGTTAAAAGTAAAAATAAAAGAAATAAAGGTTAAAATAAAGCCACATGAAGATGAAAAATACACAGAGAATCTTGATACTGTATGTTATTGTGCTCTCTTTGAATTGTTTGAATGCTGAGGAAGGAGCAACAGCTGCTAAAAGATACTTGCTTATGAATGCTGCTGAATTAATCCAAATAGGTATTTTGAAAATACCTTGACTTCAAAATTGAAGTCAAAAGATATGTTACTTTGGAGAAGAGATTTTGCTTTTGTTTCCACAGGAAATGAGAGGCTGTGGATTCATTCTAAGTTAAGAAAACTCAGGTTTGATCAAGGAAGACCACCTGAGAAATCTCCAGTAGGAACAGATGGCCCAGATGTTTGAGTTCTACATCCAGAACAGGTTCAAGATACTGCCTGAGATGATCAAGCCTCACAAAATATTCCAGTCAGGACTTGATCATAACTCTAAATTTTCTTTAGGTCCCCATAAGATTATCAGCGCCCCCAACCAGCCGGAAGCAGTTTGGAATACTATGCCCACATTCCCAAAAAATGAACTATGGATATTTTCCTTTGTTTTTTGTTTTTTTTTTTTTTTAAGAAAAAGAGGGGGAAGTGGTGCGGGAGAATTTTCTGTATTCTGTCAATCATGTTTTAAATAAACGCTGATTGGCCAGGCAGTAATTATAGGTGGGACAACCAGACAGGAAGTAAAGGTGGGGCAATGAGAATAGGAGAATGCTGGGAAGGAGGAAGCCCATTCCTCCACAGTCCTGCCCACACCACAGAAGAAACAAGATGTGACCTGCCCCGCTGAAAAAGGTACTGAGCCATGTGGCTAACATAGATAAGGATCATGGGTTAATATAAGCTACAAGAGCCAATAAGAAGCCTGAGCTAATGGGCCAATCAGTTTATAATCTTATGCAGACCTCTGTGTGATTTTCTTTGGGGCTAAACAGCTGTGGGAACTGGGCAGGATAGAAACTCCAATAAGAAGGCCCTCATGTTACATCCACCACCCTCCCTAACTGGCAGACAGACACTATAGGCAACAACCTCATAACATAGTTTTGCCAAATGCATGTGGACATTTATCCTGATACACTGAAGCAAATCTTTATCAATTCCAAAGAAACAGAGACATGGAATGTTTTCTGATTAGTAAAGACAGAGACTTAACGACAATTAGAAAACTCTTAAATATTTGGAAATTAGGCAACGTGCTTCTGTATACAGCATGAGCACGTGGGCGAAATGCAGCAGAAAGCTTTAAATCCAAGTTCTTAGTTTTCTTGAAGTGGTCAGCTCTTCACTGGCCTTTCAGAAGCAGCTTTTGGGAAAGTTTGAGGAGGTTTCTGCCAGACTCCACTTCTTTAATCTAAAATAGACTTCTTCCCCCAACTACACTGCTACAATTATTTGGAAAGAACTGTAAAATGGCCACAGTCTTTCTTCATTTGCTACCTAATAAGTTAGTGTGCCATCATTTTGAGGACACTAGCAAAAAGCATTAAACGTCTCAGTCAAGACCTTAATTTTTTGGCATTCCTGATTCCTGTGTTTCCCAGTTCCATAGGGGGGACACAGAGCAATTCAAGAAGACCCAGCTCACTGGGTATGCTTCCCTAATTCTGTTTTTTTTTTTTAAACTGGTCTCCAGCACTTTGTGTGCTAGAATAATAAAATCTTAGACAAACCAGAGCACACTGCTCACCTCTTACACACGGGGTTTGCATCACAGCTGAGACACCCTGAGCTCAAGAATCAGCAAATGTTTAAAGGAAAATGCTCTCAGACCTGCCTGTGTTTGGGTCTGGAAAAAGATCTTATCTTTATTATACTGGACAGCAAACAAATCTCCTCTTTTTCTGGTACCCAGACCCCGCTTTTATCTTCTAAATCTATTTACCATGTAAACACACTTGAAAAGAAACTCCAGGATGAAGCTGTAAATGTGTCTGTGAAGAAGATGTGCAGAAATGCCAGAAATCTGTGCAAAACTGCTTCCCACCAGTACTTCAGTAAAACTCTAGTGCAAAACCCAATCCAGAAATAAAATTATAGTGCAGCTGCCATTGGGTCATCCCTGTCCTAATATGCAGCCTGGCTTTGAAGTTGGTAATTCCACATTCTTCCAGACTTTACAGAGTTTCTCTAATTAAAAGTCCAATATAAAATGTTTGTTCATTATTTTTAATAGAAGTATATGATAAAGACACATAATTCTACTTAAAAAGATGACCTGCCTCTCAATAACAATTTCCTATTTTATCTCAGTAACAAGGATTTAATAATAGATGTATTTTTCTGCTGTCTAGATCATCAAGAATATACTCACTAAATCTCTCTCTTGTTGATAGGGTGTCAGGACCCACTAAAAAGTCAAGAGGGAATTTAGAAATGGGAAGGGGGGTCAGCAAAGTGCTGTATTCCTTTTGGAAGATAAAATGTACGCTATAAGATTAAACTGACTTGGACTTTATGGAAATGGGACAGTCAGTTTTTCTGGATTTCGTCAACCTGCAGATTCTAGTGACTCATATTAACTGTAATAAGCTATTTCTCCCTGTTTTTCCAAAGCCTGATCTAACTGTTCTTCACTATTCAACACTGGGCACGCACTACATATCCCAAGATCTCTGGGTCTCTTAGCCTCCCACCACACTGGGTACCTGAGGCCGACAGTATACAAACCTATGTCATATTATATTACAGCATTAGATTTCTACTGATGCCCATCAAAGCACATGGAGTACCTCAAAACTTAGTTATCTCTCATTTCTATAGGTCTAGTGTAGTCAACTGAGCTCTCTGCACAGTATCACCCAAGGCTGAAATCAAGGTGCCACCGTGCTGAGCTTTTATACGAGCCCCTAGAAAAACTCTATTTATTCAGGTTGTTGCCAAATGTGATCTGAGGCCCATATTTCCTCTCTGGCTGTTAGCCAGAGACCTCTCTCAGTTCTTTAGGCCACCTGCAGTCTTTGGCACAAGGCCTCTTCCTCTCCCATCCAAGAGCAGTGCACCAAATCCCCCTAAGCCTTGAACCTCTATTTTCCTCTTCTCTTCCCATCTATAGACAACCCCCCTTTCAAAGGGTTCATCTGATTGCATTACAATAGCCCAAATAGTCACTATACTTTATGGCCACTTAACCTGAAACTTTAATTGCATCTGCAAAATCCCTTCAAAGCAGACTTTAGATTAGTTTTCAATAGAGAACTAAGGGCCAAAGATCTCCGGATGGGAGGGGGGCATTTTTAGGCTCTTCCCCATAATCATTTCTGGGGTATAGTCTATTTCCCTTTTTCCCACTACGGTAAAGCATTGTTTGTATATTTACACTTCAGACTTTTTAGAAAATCGGGTCTTGGTATATGTGTGTGTTTGAGTGTGTGTGTGCAGACCCTTTCCTTTCTGCAGGACTTACACCCATATCTCATGGCACCCTGAATACAAGCCGACTAAGTGCAAATTTTGAATACTTTTCTGTATCATATCCATATAGATATAAATAAGGTTTCGACCCTGTGGGGTCAAGCTGTTTAGAAATTTCCTGTTTCACAGAGAAAATGGTCTTTGGGGGAAGTGGCATTACCAGTATACAGGGCGTGCTCAGGCATGTCTGAATTCTAGTTTATTATTGAACCTGCTCCCTTATCACATTTCCAGACCCTAGGTATGGGAACTGCAGGCTTGTGTCCATTTGAGCACTGTATACATTTAACTTCTGCTCTCTGAGAAAGTCTGCTTCCTGCTTGTGGCTAAATGTGTGATCTGTAGTTTGAAACAAATGGGGATTTGTGTGTCCCTGGTTTATGTGTTTCCTCAGAGGATAAGTTTCCGTTTTGTTTGTTTGTTAGTTTGTTTGTTTGTGCTTGGAAGGGGTAAGAACAAATTACCACTCAACCCAATACATTTCCCCCAAAAAAAGACAAGTTGAAAAATAATCAGTTCTGTCTACAAAATGCTGTGCAGGTCTCAAGTGCAGTTGGAGCATCAGGATTCTTTTATTCATGTGTACAGTGGAAAGTAGGAGAATCAAAACAGGAAGACAGCTTCTATTATGGGGAGTGTGGATGTTAATCTGGATTGCCAGTGTGATTGGACTGGGAACATCTAAGAGATTGGAAAAGCACTTCTAGGTATTTTCCAAAGTCAAAGAGCAAAGAAGGAAGACTAGCCCCAAACACAGGTGGTTCCCTGATAAATGTCACAAAAGGAGAGAGCCTGCACTAACCAGATCCCCCAACCCCTTCCCCCCAGCCCCACCCTCGCTCTTTCTCTCCCTCCTTACTGCCTACCATGAGGCAATCTCTTTTGCTCCTCTATGCCCTCCCAACCATGATAGACTGAAGCCACACATGAAAATAAATCCTTCCGTCTCTAAGTGATTTCTCTCAATCAGTTGTCACAGGGAGAGGGAATCTGGCTAACACAGCAATGCAGTTGGCTATGAATGCTAAATAGTCCAGTTGTGTTCTGAGACTGAACCAGGAAAAAGACCAAAATAAATGTAAAAACAAAAGCTCAACTCCTTCAACCAATCTTTAATTTCTGAACTTTTGATTGGTCACAAATGTCATGTGACATCATCCTCCTAAGCAACTCCAGTAAAGGACTTAGCTCTAGTAACCAAAATAGAGAAAACACATTGGGGTTTTTCCTTCAGTCTAAGAACTATGCGTTGTCTGTCTGTTAAAAAGTGAAATTTGGGGGCTGGAAAGGTGGCTCAGTGGTTAAGAGTGCTGGCTTCTCTTCCAAAGGACCTGGGTTCAACTCACAGCACCCACGAGGCAGCTCCTGGCTGTCTGTAACTGCAGCCGCAGGGCATCTAACACCTTCACAGCGACATACCCGCAGGCAAAACACCAAGGCTAAGAAAATAAAAATAAGGAAATAAATATGTATCCTTTGTTTTGGCTTCTGATTGTTTTAAAGAGTGGAAAACAGTCAAGTGACTTACTTAATGCATTATATTTTTAAGTAGTTTTGCTGTGTGTTAGATATTTTATGCCAAATTGACATAAACTGGAGCAATCTGAAACAAGGGGACCTCAATTGTGAAAATGCCTCCCTAGGATCCAGCTGCAGGATATTTTCTTAATTAGTGATTGATATGGGAGGGCCCATTGCATGGTGGATCATGCCACCCTTGGGCTGGTGGTTCTGGGTTCTATAGAAAATCAGGCTGAGCAAGCCATGGAGAGAAGCCAATAAACAGCACTCCTCCATGGCCTCTACATCCAGGCTTCTACCTTGCTGGAGTTCCTGTTCTGACTTTCTTCGCTGATAAATGGTGATCTGGAATTGTACGCCAAATAAATTCTTTCTTCCCCCACTTGTTTTTTGATCATGGTGTTTCATTGCCGCAATAGAAATCTTATTACGGCATCCCGTTAAACCAATCATTTGATGAACAGTTGATAAAGTAAACCAACACAAGCAAAGAAGAATTTAATTTCAAGTTTTTATTTTTTCTCTTATGAGTCTCAAATTACTTACATGGGAGAAAATTGTGTGTGTATATATATATATAGATATATGTATATGCATTCCAGGCTTATGTTATTCCATATCCTGAAGGATTCTAAGAACTAGGTTATATATCTATACTCAGCAATCAAAGATGATATACCATCTTGTATAGTTCTGTTTCTAACCAAACATGGAGGGGGGGGTGCTGAGGGGAAGAATGAAGGAATCAAGGAAAGGAGGGAGGAAAACCATGGGCCTGCGAGGGAAAACAAAGTCTATTTCTTTCTGTAAATAACTAAGGTAATAAAATGAACTTTTCTAAGAAGAAAATCAAGTGTAAATCACTGTCAGACAAGCATACAAATCCTTCTCATATATTTACTCAGCCATGGCTTCTCAGAGCGTGTGTGAAAATTATGATTTGGCTAAAGTAAGAGATAACTTCCCATCACGGAAATGTTAGCTTTGGTTAACCACAGACAAAGACACAAGTGAGCTGTAAGCGTGATTGCTGGGAACCGTTAAGAACATCAGGAGGCAATGTGAATGCGGGGGCACGAAGTCGAGCAGACTCATATTTGATGCTTAGTTATACTCATATTTGGTGCATAGGCTATTTCTCTTTTAAAAATTAATTTGGTTAATTTATTTATATGTGAATATGTATCTGAGCACCCATGCCAGGGTGCGCACATGGAGATGTTAAAGGAAAGTGTGTTCTTGCCTTCCACCAAATGGGTCTGGGAGAGGGATCGAACTCAGGGCAACAGACTTGGCAGCAGTACCTTGCTTGACCCACTGAGCCATCTTGCCAGCCTGTCCACAGATAATGTTCCCAGGTTCTCTAAACTTCCATTTCTTTAGCAGTGAAGTAGAAATTACACTTTTTTTATTTTTGTACTAGATAAACCTTCCATGGACTTCCTTTATTTTTCTCTTTTTCTAGATCAGTATGGCAGAGACTAACAAGATAGTCCTGTAACTTAGCAGTTGAGAAGTTAGAGTAAGAATGCAGCATTGTGGGGGCTGGAGAGATGGCTCAGCGGTTAGGAGCACTGGCTGCTCTTCCAGAGGACCTGAGTTGAATTCCCAGCAACCACGTGCTGGCTCACAACCATCTGTAATGAGATCTAATGGCCTCTTCTGGCATGCAGAGCACTCATACAGAAAATATAAATAAATTTAAAAAAAAAGCCGGGCTGTGGTGGTGCACGCCTTTAATCCCAGCACTCAGGAGGCAGAGGCAGGTGGATTTCTGTGAGTTCGAGTCCAGCTTGATCTACAAGTAGAGTTCCAGGACAGTCAGGGCTGTTACACAGAGAAACCTTGTCTCAAAAAAACTAAAACAAACAACAACAATGAAAAAAGAATACAGCTTTTTCCCCCCACTTTATAAGTCAATAAGAAATCTGGGTTTATTGTTATTTTAATGAAAAATATAGCAATGTTCTACAAAAGTTTTTACAATGAGAAGTTTAGAATTTTAAGATCAAAATCTAATATGTAATTAAACACTCCATACTATAATATAATAATAGCTTTAATTTTAAAACTATCATGCTCACAATTTTACTACTATTGAAAAGAAAACATGCCTCCTAAACATTATCCATAGGTAATCAGTTAAATTCTCTCTCTTTCGGTGTGTGTGTGTGTGTGGGGGAGATTCCTAAAACTTTTTTTATGAGGTATCAAGAAGACCGAGTTGGGGAGGGACAGAGGAGGAGAGCAATGAAAGAGATAACTTGATAAAGGGAGCCATTTTGGGGTCAGGGAGAAACCTGGTGTTAAGAGAAATTCTCAGGAATCCACAAGGATAACCCCAGCTAAGACTCCTAGTATAGTGGCGAAGGTGTCTGAAAGAGCCTTTCTCTTTAATCAGATTAATGACTATTCTAATTGTCATCATAGAACCTACATCCAGTACCTGATGGAAGCAGATGCAGTGACCCACAGCCAAGCCCTGGGCTGAGCTCCTGGAGTGCAGTTGAAGAGAGGGAGGAGGGATCATATGAGCAAGGGGGGGGCGGTCAAGAGCATGATGGGGAAACCACAGAGACAGCTGACCCGAGCTAGTGGGAGCTCAGGCTCTATGAACTGACAGCTGGGGCCCTGCGTGAGACCGAACTAGGCCCTCTGAATGTGAGTGACAGTTATGTGACTTGATCTGTTGGAGGGTGGGGGGCTGGCAGTGGTACCAGTACCTCTCCCAGGTACATGAACTGGCATTTTGGAGCCATTACCTATGGTGGAATACCTTGCTCAGCCTTGATACAGGGTGGGGAGGGAGGATTGATCCTGCCTGAACTTGGTCTGCTAGACTCCGTTGACTCCCCAAGTGAAGCCTTACTCCCTCTGAGGGGGTGGGGTGACAGGAGGTGGGGAGCAGGAAAAGGGGAAGGAAGGGGAACTGGAATTGGTATGCAAAATGAAAAGTACATTTTAATATACTTTTTTATATATACTTATTTATTTTACATATAAAATAAATAAGAGGATCAGATTGGAAGAATTCTAGAGGGAAAGAAAAACTACAGCATCGTCCCACTAGCTGCACCATGTGTTTCAGGAGAAGTTACAAAATGGATATAAAATCACATACATTTTTTTTTTAAATAAAGAACACAGCTTTGATAGACCAACTCTCATCTACCCTGCTTTAGTACCTGGGAAAGCTGGCATTGGCTACAAAGCAGAAATCTTGTACTAAACATGTTTAGCATGGACCCTTAAAGAAGCGCTGGGAAAGAGAGGATTGATGGTGCTTATTGATTGTCAGAGACTAAAAAGTGGTTGTCCAAAAGTTCAGAAAAAGAAAACGAAAGGGAACAGGAAAGTAAAGAAAGCCCCGGGCTTGCAGGATGGAAAAGTCAACTGCTACTGTCATCTAAATCATAAGAAGGTTCGGTTTCAATAGAGATGAAGCCTGGAGTTCTGGCGGACTGAATGACTCAGACTTTGAGTAGAAAGTCATATCTAGGGTGTGGTTTTCCCACTCTAGCCTGACAGCTCCAGGGTTGATACCACTAAGCCGAGTTAACGCAATGAGGGGTTGAAAAGAGACAAAAAAAAAAATCCTGAAAAGTCTTTGAATTTTAGTAGTTATATGGAAATGTAGGAAGATACTAAGTTTGGAAGAGAAATATACTAGCAAGTTCCAAGAGTCTGAAACAGAAAAGTTTTGAGTTTTGACACTAAATTTGGGTTTCCAATTTCCATGAGCAGGCACTATTATGAAAGGTACCCATAGCTAGAAAGGGCAAACTCCTAATGCCCAGGTCAGAGGAATCCATGAAGAACAATAACCTGGGAAGAACCAACAGTTACCAGAAGCAATAGACAGAGAAGACACAAAAGGACATTAGAAATCAGCTGCATCTAACAACTTTGGTTCACATGAGCACACTGTGGGTTCAGTGGGATTCTACACAGCCTAACCAGTTTCCAGTATCTTCCTTTCTGGCATTCCACCCCCCCCCCAAACAAAAACAGATTGGGAAAAAAAAACAGCATTGGTTTGCCTTATTCTTATTCTGAGTTTGGGAGGCGAAGGGTAACTAACAACCCATCTCTTTTGGATCACCATCTATTGGTCCATGAGGAACACATCCAGGACTAAAGTAGAGAATGATCCATCATTTAGACATCCTAGAGTTTAAACTAGACAGTGGCAGACTGGGTGGAGTCCTGGAATTCCCTCCTGAGAAAGGGGTGATTATGTGGTATGCACAAACGGAAGCATGAAAGTAAGGTTTAGTGACCAAAAAAGCAGTTGATGAAAAACTGGCTAAATACTTAGCAATACTGTTCTCTCTTCCTGGGCACAGAGCTAAACTATGCCTCTTGGACCTTTTCCATGTAATACAGGACATATGACTAGTTTTCGCCAATATAAAATGAACAAAAGAAAATACAAGCCAGAGGCAGTTTATGATACTGTCTATTCATCTATGTGATGGTGGAAATCCCTGGAGAAGCTACCAGAGACATGAGGGAAAGAAGGAAGGGGAGGAGAGCCATTCAGGGATGCTGACCAAAATCTGCATTGGAGTTTGTATATAACATAACTTACAGTGGTGAACTGCAGAGATTAGCAAACTACCAAACCCTCTGTTAGGAGCTCTGAAAATGGTAACTCTTTCCCCATCGATAATATTTGAAATGTGGTTACCTCACTGTGGTGGCTTGAAAGAGAATGACCCCACAGGCTCATATGTTTGAATACTTGGTCTCCAATTTATGGAACTGTTTAGGAAGGCCTAGGGATGTGTCCTTGTTGGAGGAAGTATATCACTGGGGCAAGCTTGCGGATTTCAAAAGTCTCACGCCATTCCCAGTGTATGCCCTGCTTTCTGTTTGTGGTTCACAGCAATGTGAGCTTTCAGCTTCTTTAAGCCACGTCTGCCACATCCTACTGGCTACCTCTGCACTGTCATTATGGTCTCTAGCCCTATGGAACTATTAACCTCATTTAAAAAACAAAACAAAACAAAAAAAACCCTCTCTTTTTTAAGCTGCCTTGTGATGGTGTTTATCAGAGCAATAGAAAAGCAACTAATATAAACAGAATTTTCTCTCCTAAGAATTTAGAGCTGCAACATGTAATACATCTAAGGAAATGAATGTGTTGTCATGGGGCCTTAAATGACAAATCAATACCATAAGCCAAATTAAATCACGAAGAAGCAGAAAAGCCAAGAAAGCCAAACCACCAGGCAAAAACAAGCACTATAAGGTAAGTGTGGCAGTTTGAATGGGAGATCTACGCCATAGTCCCATATATTTGAACACCTGATTCACAGTTGGGGCTGTTTGGGAGATATTGCTGAACCTCTAGGAGATTCAGCCTTGATGGAGGAAGTACCTCGCTGGGAGCCGTTTCTGAGAGTCTCACCCTCTTCCAGTTTATTCTCTGCATCATATGTGCGATTGAAGGTGTGTTTTCTCAGCTTCCTGACTGGCTGCTAGCCAACACGCATCTCCCGCCATGATGAACGCAGATCCTTCTGGAACTACGAGTTCAAATAAACTCTTCCGTAAGTCTTTTTGGTCAGTGATGTTGTTTGTTTGTTTTGTGTTTGTTTTTATCATAGCAACATAAAAGTAACTAAAACAGTAAGTGTGCAGGGATGAGGAGGAGAACAAGTCAGATTCAACTGAAAAGAAACACAAGCGTCGGATCCTGTGGTGTAGTCATACACAGCTCACATCTCCAGACTGTTAGCACCTCTGTGAAACTACCTTAGCATTTTAGCTAAAGCTATGTCATTGAGTGACTTTAGTGACCCAGCATGTTGTAGGTAGGTGCTGGTCATTTCTGCCTAAACAAAACTTCTCAGACAGAAGCTATAGGCCCTTGTATTGGATTGGCCAAGACTTGTCAGATCTGCACCATATATTAAGGTTCCCTCTACCTTATCTGAATTCTTCATTCCTTCCTTTCAAGGGACAGACCTGAGGCTCTGCTTTCTCTTTCTTGCTCTCCATGTCTGTCTTTCAGAGTCTTTGTCTCCCAATAAAGCAATCTTAAGTTCACTTCAGTATTGCTTTCCAGCATTCCTGAGCCTAGAATCAAATTAAAGTTTTTGAGACCCTAGGTATTAAAAAGATATTGTGCCCCTACCTATAATGATGAATATAAATATTTTATCATAAAATAGGTGGGAAGAATTTCCCAAATTCTCTAATTTTTATGCCAGTGACTACCCCAAGAACTTTGTGTTTGCTACTTTTTAAATATGAAAATTTTAATTATCACCACTTAACAAGTCATCCTATTTTTCTTTAGCTTGAGATGTTTAATTGGTATACCTATTAGGTAACTCAGATTGTTTAAGCCTCATTTTAGGGTTAATCTTCAACCTAATGATCTGAAAATAATATCAAGTTGGAGATAAGATGGACTTGCTATTGGTTGTCTCTTGCTATGTGTTGGGATCATTTGGAGAATAGGTCTTTGTGGAATGTCTGTGCAGGAGATGCATTTCCATTGCCAAGCTGAGGTGTCAAGGGACTCTGTGCTCCACTACTTGGAGTATCTGAACCAGAAGGTATTAGAAGGTGCTGAGAGCCAAGTTGCTGCTGATGCTGTTGCTGCTGTTGCTGCTGCTGCTGCTGCTCATTTTTTACCTCTTCCAGCTTCTGTGTGGCTTCAATTTTGGCTTGTTGCTTACTTTTCTGACACATTTGCTCTCTAAATTTCCATTCCTGTTCATGCTCCGATTCTCTTTGCTGTAAAGGATCTTTAAAAAGATCTGAATCGATGTGGGAGCTGGGATCGATGCTGTCTTGCTGTTGTTCCCTTTTCATAGAATCGTTTGACATCTGAACTTTATTAATGCATAAAGCAGCTCTGTTATCTCTGGCTTTTTGCACATATGGTGCTCTTTCCTGAGAGCTGGCTTTTCTCCACAACTTGGCAATTTGTTTCACTCAAGTAGTCCAATCTGGGAATTCTTCCTTTAAATTAGGGAAGTTAATATTTGTGTAGAGAACTGGTGCTACTGTTGCCATCTCACCAAGAGCCTCCTCCTTCCCCCACTTCAGTGTGCTCCTCTGAGCATTTGAGATGGTATCATTTTCTCCTTCCATACAGGGAGCTGTTGGTGCCCAGGAGCTGTTAGGATCACTTGCAATTGCATTAAATGCTGGACTTTTGTCCCTGACATCAGTAAAAGGAGATTGTGCTATAGCAGGGAAAGTCCCCAATCCACTTCCAGGAGGCAGAGAATTATGTGAAAGATGAGAACTGGGTCCAATAAGGCCATTCATGAGTGGCATGCGAGAAAAAACATCCTGATTGTACATTGGCAATAGCTGTGGTGGATGAGGAGGCTGCGGTAATGCAGCTGGCTGAGTGGTAGCAGGACTAAGTACAGCAGTAAACAAGTCCTCAACATCCTTTCCTCCAAGCTCTGGAATCTTATATAACTTTCCAAGAATTGCTCCATCTGTGACCATTTTGTCCAGCTCAGGACTGAGGATCCCATCTAGCTGCTCTTCACTTAGCGGTCGTGAACTCTGACTGACACTTGGCTGAGGCAAAGAGGAAGCATCATCAGCAATGGGGCCAGTATCTGAATGATCAACGGATTTTGCAAGATGATCTGAGATTATTCCAAGAATGTCATCATCTGTATTTAAGACTTCAGAAATATCAGCTAATGGGTCATCAGCAGTACCCTGAGTTCCAGGTTTTGCTGAAGCAGATGAACTCAGTAGCGAATCTGAGGAAGGATCCAAGAAACCTGTTTTATATGAAAGCTGAGCTGCATCTTCTGATAGATTATCTAAACTCAGCTTGTTTTGTCTGCTGGTATCTAGATCTTTTCCAAAAAATGCTTCTTGTAAATAAGCAGGAAAGGTTTCTTCAAGCTTATTTTTCCTTTTTCAGTACCTCTTCTTTATTTTTTCAGTACTTTCAGCAACAGAAACAGGCTCATCAACTAGAGTATCTGCTAACTGCTCACTCCAGCCATCGTCTCTACTAGGTAACTGCTCAGATATTGAGCCTGAAGAATCTTTTCTGATCAGAGATCTTTTGGCTTTTCCTTGTCCTGTTCGACTTCTTTGTCGTACCATAAATCCACCAATACCTGGTCTGTAAGGTTTTCTTTTCCTCTTTTTTATGCCATCTGTTCCTTCTACTCCCTTAGTTTCATCATCCACAGCTTTCAAGTTAGTGGTTCCAGGGTTGCTTGGAAGTATGGCACTGTCAAATCACTACCGCTCTGAAGATTTACTAGATGTTGATACTGCTGCCGGAGGATTTCAGCAGAGACAAGGACTAAAATACTGTCTCGAAAAACCAAAAAACAAAAAACAAAAAAGAAAAGAAAATGAAAAGAATAAGAAAAAGAAAAGAACGATCTCCCCAGCAGAATGTAGTTTCTTGTGTAAGTGTAAGCACCCAGATATCTTCTGAGGATCAGGCTGGCAAGTTATGGGATGAACTCAGTCTGGTTGGCCTTCCAGATGCCCTTGATGTCCAAGCTTTATTTGATTCTACAGGCACTTGCTGGGTGCATCATCGATGTGTGGAGTGGTCACTAGGAATATGCCAAATGGAAGAACCATTATTAGTGAACATGGACAAAGCTGTTGTCTCAGGGAGCACAGAACGATGTGCATTTTGCAAACACCTTGGAGCCACTATCAAATGCTGTGAAGAGAAATGTACCCAGATGTACCATTACTCATGTGCTGCAGGGGCGGGCACCTTTCAGGACTTTAGCCACTTCTTTTTCCAGTCCAGAACACAAAAGACAACACAATCAACACAATACAAAAACATACATCTGTACACATTTTATCTTTTTGAGGCCTTCAATTCACCCTCCTGCCTCCTGTTTCAGAGGGTGTCCCGTCTTAATTCCCTAATACGCCGCTGGCCGGGACAACCCTGTCTGCTTACCCCTCTTTCTCGGTTGGACTTCCACTTGCCGCGCCTGCATGGCCTAGAACCAAAGCCCAAGTGAAAAACGTCAGGATTAACACATACCCCAATCCACCCTCACCTTCGGAGGGTGACCTCTCAGCTTTCCCTAGTTCCCGATCTCGGTGGGACCTCCAACTGCAATGCACAACGCCTGTCTGCACTCTATGCACTACCATACAGTTCGCAATTTCGGGCAAGGGCCTGGAGGTTGAAACACACACAGACAGACAGAGACAGCACAGACAGACAGACAGAGACAAGGAGCTCTAGTCACTGGTAAGAAGCCCTTTATTCAATAGCACCACAGAGGCTTATATACCCAACAGTCAGGTGGGCCAACAGGTGAAAACCTTATCCTCTGATCCTCAAGGCAACACATGCTCATGAAGCACAGCTTTCAGTAACTCAAATCAGAAGTAAAGGAAAGATCTCTAGCAGGGAAGAGCAGCTGGAGGCCAGGACTCCAAATGATCCCAACAGCTATGCAGTGAGTTATGTAAAAGTAGATGGCATAGAGCAACATATTGGGGGAAGTTAGAAAGATGGATCAGTGGTTAAAAACACTCCCAGCTCTTACAGAGAACCTATGTTCAATTCCCAGCACCCATATGGCAGCTCATATCCAGTTCCTGAGGACCTGCTATTCTCTTCTGGCTTCCCAGGGCAACAGGCATGCATGCCCGTGGCACACATACATCCAGGCAAAATGCTCAACACATAAAATAAATAATCCTAAAAATCTTTAAATTAAAAATAACAAACAGCATATTTCTACTCTCTCATAGTTCCTGCATGTTAGGAATGAGTGTGTGACTATCTGAGTCCTCCAACTTAAGCTCTCTCCTTGGCTGCTTCTCTATGTGGGTTGACAAGTCTCATTGTGATAAGTTACAAGGTATGAAGTAAACAGAAAATATGTTAGTGTAACAACACAAGTAAATCATATTAAATTGGAAGTTTGGGTCACCATCCATAACACAAGTTGATTTTGCGGGACTCAGGCACTGGCAGCCTTTAAGACAGCCAGCCTTAATGATTCCTACATCCTAACCATCCTTGCACAATTTCTACTTCTTTTTCAAATTCATTGACTGACTATGAAAACACTGAGCTCATAGCACTTCTATCGTTAATTTAAAAAAAAAAAGTCACCTTCTCCTTGCCAGTTAACTCTGTTGATTTTTCATCTCACCTGCTTTATTGGTTTGTCTTTTATATGATAATAGAGATCAAGTTCATGGCCTTATACATGTTCCAAAAGTGCTGTATCACGGAGTCCTCAACCTTCATAAATATACTGCAAAGAAACAAGAGGTTATAATGTAAAGGTCCCTGTGACAAACACATGGCAGCACCTTCTGGATAAGAGTCAGGAGGAATTGAGACCCTCACCTAATTATCCTGCGATGCACTTGTCAGCCCCCTCGCCCATTGGCTGCAGCAGCTTTATAGGCCATTCACACTATAATTTTACCTAAAGACTGATTTCAGCATTATTGCGGACCAGGGAACTAAAGCAACCACTCCTGTGGTCTAAAAGGTCTTGATCGCCGAAGTAAAGAAATGGTTTTGAAAGGAGGGGGAAGACTGGAATGATCATGGCTGTTTAAGAGTAACTAAAAGCCAGATAAGCAGTGATGCACAAAATTGCCTCTACAAATAGCGGGTGCCACTACCAGGGAAGCTACAGCAAGGGGGCATTAGTTCCGGGTCCATGGCTACTCCCTCCCTTGGCCAACCAGGAAGACGGAATGGGGTGTTTTTATAGGCTATGTTAAAATTTCACTGCTTTTCAAAATTGTCTAGGGGAGAAAGGGGACTGACAGAAAGGGGGAGAAGTAAATGGAAGAAATTAACTGGTGCAGGGGGTAGAATATGCTAGAAGTACTATATATATATATAGTATGAAAATAGCCTTATGTAACTTGGTACCATGTGTAATGAATATATGTCAATGAAAAAAATAGAAAAATGAATTTCAAAAATTCTATTGTTTTTATTCTTTATTACTACTTGGCCTGGCAGGCTATGGAGTCATAATGGGCTCTAATTTGCAATATCACATTCAGTTCAATGTGGTTTAGAACCCACTTGGTGATGTCAGGAAAGGCAGGAAATCTGGTAAGATCAGGGAACACAAGGCTCCTAATGGAACAAAGGAGCAAAAAAGTCACACGCTTTTTAACTTGAGTAGGAACAGAAGTGGCAAGTATTGCGTTTGCCCTCCTTCTGAGCTAGTGTGCGTGCGTGTGCACACTGTGTGTCGGGGGCGACTGCCCACAGAGACCAGAAGTGGGCTTCACAGGCAGTTGTGATCTTCAAGATGTAAGAGCTTAGAGCCAAACAGCTTTCTCCACAAAACCAGCAAATAGTGGACGTTAATAGAAATACTTGGGGGTCAGAAATTATTTTTCTGGGCTAATGTCTCCTATGTTTGCTTAAAATTCAAAAGGTAGGAAGCTGGAAAAACGGCTCAGCACTTAAGGGCCCTTGCTTCTTCAAACTGTCCTTCTTAGGGCTTACTTCCTGGGGCTCAGAACCTGTATTGCCAGCTCGTCCCTCCAGTGTTTCTTGGAAACTATCACCCTTGTGGATTTGGTGACCCTAGTCTTGTAGGAGATTTTGATACAAGACTTCCTGGGCCCTTGAAGTGAGGTGATGCTGATGGCTGAGGCTCTGCCACAGCTGGAGATGTAGAGATTCATTAAGGGCAAGCATGCTGTGTACCAATTCATATAAAAGGCAGACAAAATTGTGAGTCTGAGTCATATGTATACGGATTTATTAACCAGAGGTGGAATCCACATAAAATAACCATAGAAGGACTGTTTCAAAAGTAAAGTGCTTTTTTAAAACAAAACATGACTAAGCAAAAATCTCTTCAACATTTATGTTGATTACTTGAACATCATTCCCTAAAAATATAGCGGTTGCCTTTGGTACATCTCCATGTGCTTCAGTCGGTCCCTTCGCTCCAGTAACATGTCACGGGTGTTCTCTTTTAAGAATATAGTGTTTTCAATAAAATAGTTGAGTATTTTCTGTAAAATGCCTCCAGCGTTCATAA
Organism: Ondatra zibethicus; assembly: GCA_004026605.1. NCBI lineage: Eukaryota > Metazoa > Chordata > Mammalia > Rodentia > Cricetidae > Ondatra > Ondatra zibethicus. The sequence continues at coordinate 21,106 of PVIU01020154.1, forward strand.
TTCTGTATTTTATGACTGGCAAAATTAAAATCCCCCTCGACACAACGTGAAAGGAACAGATCTTAAACCAAGCAGGCCCCTGAGATGGCAGCCTACACCAGGTCTTTCTGGCCAAACCATTCTAACTAGAAAACCAGATTTGGGGACACAGCGATTGGCACACTGATGAGGGAAGAGTGAGGGGAGATCACTTGACCAATGGTGAACCATTGGAAGCAGAAAGGCAAGGCCCCTCAGTTGTCAGAAAAGACATTGGAGTCTCACACAGCCACCGCGGACGCTCGCGAAGTCGTGTCTTCTAATTATAGTGCCATCCTATTTTCCCTCCTAGGAAATGAGTAGATTCTTATTTCGAGCTCTTGCAGTCAGCCACCCTTTGGGGAAAACAAAGGTGCAAAATGATGTCCCAAACGGCCCGGGGAAAGCGTGAGCATTGGGTTAAATACGTCATATCTCAGGGGGAAAAAAAACAGCAAGGGATGCGTTTCAGAGGACCGAACATGCTCCTCTCGGGTCAAAGAATCTCCAGGAGCAAGAGGAGGCTACCCTGGAGTGCCAGGTGCAGCTGAAGAAGAAGAGAGCAGGTGACAAATGCTTTTTCCTTTTACACTTCAGGGAGAATTAAAAAAAAAAATCCAAGTTAAAAACAGCCTTTTGCAGCCCAGGTTGATTAGTCTTTTGCTCATGTGATAATCTTGGCTCCTCCCAGAAGTCACCATGCAAGCTCACACTCCCCTGAGGGTCTGTGTCAGCACAACTTAGAAAGGTGGCTTAGGCCCAGAAAACCAGGTGAGAGAGAAACCCAGACACTGCAATTACCGTTGATGCTATCTTGAAAGGGTCGTTCTGTTTTCTCAGTATGTTCTCATAACAGGGATTATTTTTCCCAAGAACCACAAGAGGGAGTATTCTTACTTCTTTGTAAGTGGCTCTGCCGCCAGGAGATAGTATCCTTATGTTTTTGTTTTTTAATGATAAGGCAAACTATTAAGCATTTGGCGAGCTCCTTTATATTTATCTAAAATCTGAGCTATTATCTGATTGTCTTTCATTGATTTCATATTTATTATAGCCCAGATATTTTCTTGGCCACTAGCGATAAAAGAGAAAGCAGACACTGTTTCCCTCTGCTTTCTTCTCTCCTGTGTATCAGAGGATTTGTTGGGGGGAGGGGTTCTCCCTTAAGTTGTGGTCAGCAAGCACAAGAACCATGACCAGGGTTCCTGAACTAGGGACTTGATGATCTAGAAGTAATGAGTACTGCCTCAAACTGGCTGCTTTCTTTGTCCCTAAAAGGCTAACAGTAACCACATGCCTGATTCTGTCCATTCTCACAGAGGATGATAACAAGTATTTTTTTTTTTTTTTAGAGTTTGAATTGGACTTAGTTTACACACCAACTTTTTTAGCCCAGTACATTAACACTCACTAAAACAAAACAACTGGAAATATACATGGACACACACACACAAGTGTGTACCCACACACACATCTCACACACACAATGAGAGAACAGGGAGGGCACAGAGACAGACAGACAGACAGACAGACAGAACTTACTTCTTATTCAGGCCATGCTGCCTGATAAGAGTTGAGTGACCAGCATAACCTCCCTTATTCTAGCCTAAAACAGAAACAGAGAGCTGTTCTCCAAAAATTAATGATATTTATTTGGGACATATAGAACATAGCAAACTATGGCACATTCAAGGAGGTTTTCAAAGACAAAACTGAGGGAGTTTACACCAGCTATTTTGAAAGAACAACCCTAGGCCACAGTGATAAGTACGGGTGGCCTTGGCCCTGGACTGAACAGACAAGTAGAACAGATGTATTTGTCCAAGTGCTTTTTATGTGAAGCACGCTGGTGGCTCTTTGTGGCTACATTATAATGCAATGCAGGCTGTGTAAGGATTCTGTGTCTTTTGTGGTAGTGCTTACGAGGCAGATTTACATAAGAAGCCTTCCTTCACAACCTTTGGGCTTTATTTACTTTTTAAATTTTGTTAGAGTTGACAGAGTGAGTCTGTTTTGATTTTGATAACTTTCGCATTTCATTTACACGAGGGATGACTCAAGGATTCAGGTGTCTTCCATTATCCTCGTTCAGCATCTTCCTCCTGAATTCTGTCTTGGCTGATGTGCAGAGCCGGAGAACTTTAAGAGCTAGGGTGAGAAGTGGTCCATTTTACTTCTTTCTACAAGCCATCACTCATGTCGCATGGCCCACTTGGATGGAAAGGAAGACTTAGAAGTCTGTGCTTGGAAAGAACCACTGCTCTTGTGGACCACAGGTTCTTAATGTAGGGCTCATAGCTTTCCAGGTAACCTCTCAGTTCAACTGAACATAAATGATATCCATTAAACAAAATTTAACACATCTCTCAATTAAATGTAGAAGTGGTAGGTACTGTGGTACCCAAAGCCTCACACTGTTGAGTCCATCTGAACTCAGTTCAGTCATGGTAAGCAATTTCACGTGTGGTAACAGTGTTTCTCCTAGGAGATGACATAACTGCTTTTCTACCTCTGAGTTTTCTCCAGAGTTTTATAATGTCACTCAATGGGTGCACAGGGGTCACTTAAAAGTACAAACTGGCTAATAGCCACAGCAACCCTTAAACAAGGTTCAGTAAGGATTCATGTGTAAACAGACCATTGAGTCCTTAGTGCAGCCATTCTGAGGAACACTCTAAAACTTTCTCAGATTTCCCCAAGTAGACCTGAATCCCCTTTGTTTAGCAACAATCAGTACACAGAGAATATTTACTGATTTTGCTCCTTTGCATCTCACTCTCCCCAGTGGCTCACACTTTCCTGAAATAATCTCCCACACGGACCACCTGCCTCAACGCAGGGGCTTTCAAACTAAAACGCCATGTAGTCATATAGCAACTGTTGCATGGTCAAGCGTGAGGAAGGGGACAAACACTACATGTGCTGTGACATCACAATGACCGGGACTCAGCTACGGTGTACTGCGTATGGTACAAGACAGAGCATCACCATAGTTCTAGTGTTGGAAGAGTATAGGGTAGTGGTTCTCAGCCTCAGAGTCATGACCCATTTGGGGTCAAATAATCCTTTCACAGGGCTCAAATACCAGATATCCTGTATATCAGATATTTACATTACGATTCATAACAGTAGCAAAATTAGTCATGAAGTAGCAAAGAAAATAATTTTATGGTGGGGGGGTCACCACAACGTAAGGAGCTATATTAAAGGGTTGCAACATTGGGAAGGTTAAGAACCACTGATATCGGGGCAATGTCTTTTCAAGGCATGAATTATGTAAGCTTGGTTCGGTGGCTGATGTTCGTAGTCCCTTAGGCAGAACATCTCTGTCTGAGGCAAGCACAAATTAGATAATTAAGTTCCAGGCCAGCCTGGCTTATAGCATGAGACCCTGTCTCAAAACACCTCCAGGATGAGAAGTGTGTAGATAAGACTGAGAACTTGGAATATCAAGCTTCCTTTACACACTTTGTGTTGTGGAGATAATCTCTACTGTCTGCTAGAGAAGCAGGAGAAGACAGGAGAACTAGCTATTGGTAGTACAGTTAAAGGAAATGTTCACCACACGTGCCTGAGTTCCTCGCAATCTGCACTTCCTCACTGTCTGCGTGTCTGTCACAACAGTCTGCAACATTGTAAATGTATAGAGGACTGATTCTTGGAGTAAATCACAAGATTTGCAAGATTGAGCCAATATATATAACGAGAAGAGTTGGAACGGGGCTAAGATCAGGAAACAGTGTGTGGCCTGGCTGAGGGAGGCTTTATTAATGTGACTACCCTCCCTCAGATATTAATGTCCTAGAGCCACTTCCCCCATGTTGCTACAACAGCTCCATTATGCTTGGATGTGACATTGTGCTTCATTAAATGAGGTAGAGATGACAGACCGTGTTCTGTAAACTGATGGAAGGATCCAAAGGATTAGATAAATGGGTGCTTCAAATCGATTAATTATTTGAGACTAAAGAACCTGCTACCTGATTCTGTTCCATAGAAGATGGAACATCCTTCTCCAGGGCAGAGGCAGGAAGTAACAATAGAGATCCCAATGTCACTGAGAGGCTTGGTCCAGGCTGCAAGGAGTATAATGCTCTTTATTTCATAGGTTTCTTAAGGATTTTACTAGGACTCATTTGATTTCACATAAGCTATACCTATCAATCTCAAAATGATCAGCCCTTTTCTACTTTTAAAAATGTATTTTACAGGAATGGTGTTGCATGCCTTTAATCCTAGCACTTGGGAGGCAGAGGCAGGCAGATTTCTGTGAGTTCAAGGCCAGCCTGGTCTACAGAGCAAGTGCCAGGACAGCCAGGGCTACACAAAGAACCACTGTCTCAAAAAACAATGTATATATAATCGTATATATGATTGTATACAACTGTGTATATAAATAACATATATATAGATACACACAATTAGTAAGTAAATGCTGTATATTTTATACCATACAACATGATGTGATGTTTTGGCCTATGTATGCTTTCTGGAATGGCTAAAGCAAGCTATTCAAAATGCATTGTGTGTGACCTCATGTACTTTTCTATTTCTTGTTAGGTTGCAGTGAGGAACTATTTTCCCTCTGTTGAACTTAAGTCACATTTTGGAGAAACTTCCAGAAACCTCTGTATCTGATGCTGGACCACCTGAAGTCATTCTGAGACAGAAACAAAGGCTGCACATTACACCCTTGGCTCTGTGTTTTCTCAGTGCTCTGACTTCAGTCCTTGCCTGGAACCTATTTTTATTTGCTTCCTAGACCACATTTGAGATATAACTTCATTTCCAAAAAAGAAACTTAATAATTAGAATATGTTATGTTATTTTCCAATTTAATAACAATGTACATTGATCATATCTACCCCACTACCCACCCTCCCAGGCACCACAACCCATCTCTTCCTCCCTCCTCTTGGTAACCTCAGTCTCATTAGAGCCACCTTTTGGAATGGTGACTGTTGTCTTGTACAGGTGGCAATACACAGCTGCAGTGACTTCATGAGTGTGATGACCATGCTATGTCCAGAAGACAGCACTCCTCTTCCATGTCTCACCCCTACGCTCTTTCAGCCTCCTCTTCCACACTACTCCCTGAGCCTAGGTGACAGTGTTAGTGTGGATGTCCCATTGAAAGCAGAGCACTCAATAGCCCCTTATTCTTCAGCTCTTCGGCCAGATATAAGTCTCTGCATTAACTGTCACCCCCTGCAGAGAGAAGCTTCTCTGGCCAAGACTGAGGACATCACTGATAAGTGAGTATAAATATATCTACTGGAAGGCCATTTGGCGACATGTCTATTTAGCAAGGGAACTTATAAATAGTAGTAGGGCTCCCTCTAGGACCTGTGACCTCCTGAGTCATGGGGTCTTGCCTGGTTTTATAGTACAAAGCATGACTTAACCTCCTGCAAAATGGGCCTCAAATCTAATCCAAACATGTATGATTGCTCCCTTAACCTCTGCACAAAAGAGCAACTTTCTGTCCCACAGTTATATTCCATTCCCTCTCATCTCTCCTTGTGTTTGACTGTACTGTCTGGCCAAATATATTGACTATAGTTGCTAGAGAGAGCAAAGTGGCAACATTGGCACTAAGCCTGAAACTTTGGGGAGCTTGTCATTTTGTCGTTCAGATTTCCTACTCTTCACAGTACTGTCAAGTGTGGTAGTACACATCAAACTTCCATCTCTACATAACAAGCGTCCCTTTTCTTCCAACTTCCATCCACATTTCCCTCAGCTTATTCCCTCACTGATGCCCCTCAGGAGCCATCAGGTATCTATCAAACAGGCTCTTTAAGACATCAGACTTTCACTCAGGTGGTGGTGGCAGTGCACGCCTTTAATCCCAGCCACTCGGGAGGCAGGGCAGGCAGATTTCTGTGAGTTCAAGGCCAGCCTGATCTAAAGGGCCAGTTCCAGGACAGGCTCCAAAGCTGTACAGAGCAACCCTGTGTCAAAAACCAAAAACAAAACCAAAAAACAAATAAACAAAAAAAAGACAGCAGACTTTCATTGGCCTTTTTCTTGAAATTTTGTAGCAGTCACTACATTTTGAGGCTTTTGTTACAAGGTGCCAAATACCAAAATATATTCTGTTTACCTACTGCTAGATGACAAACTACCCAAAAAATATAACAGCAACATATACTTTACCTAATATTGACAGTTTAGCTGGACTTGGTAGTGACGGTCTTTAATTTCAGCTATTCAGGAGGCTGAGGCAGGGGGATTGCAAGTTGAAGGCCTCTGTGGAGTGGGGGGAGTTTAAGATAAGTAATGAGACTCTCAATACGTTATTTTAAAGGGGCAAGAGCTACCACTTTGTAGCAGAACTCTGGCCTGGCATAGGCACAAGGCCTGGGTTTATTCATGGCACCACAGAAAAGAAAACAACTTGAATAAAGTTCAGTTGGGACAAGTTGTAGACACTCTACTCTATGTTGGCTGGGCAACTTCAAGGTTGGAAGGCGATTACTGCTGGAGATTGAGAGTGCCAACTGTGAGTGCTGCCTCAAACATTGTTCATCTGTGTCTATATGTGTCTCCACAACATGGCGGCTAATTTACGAGAGCACGTTTCTCAAGAAAGAAAGGCCCAGGGAAGCTTACTGTCTTGGCTGGCCTGATATTGATACTGACACAACTTCAATCTCATTCCAGTCGATGCAATTAAATCACATTGGGCACTGTGGAAGGAATCAGTGGTTCAAATTAACCTAATGAAAAGCATGTTAGGAAATGTGTGGACACTTTCAAAAACTACACCCAAACATAGTTTACTTCAAACTAATTTATAATTTCCCTATGACCTGACTAGAGGCTTATATTATTCCAACTACTAATAAAATACTTTGTTGAAAATATAAAATCTGAGATAAATAGAAAAGTTGGCGGGAAACCACTGGGTAAGCTTAATAACAGAATGGAAATGACAAGAAAGAGGACCTTAGGGGAATTATCAAAATATCTAATATTTGTGTAATTAAATCTCTTAAGGGAAAAGAAAAAGAATGGTTCATAAATACCATCTGAAGAAAGGATGTCTAGAAATGTCCAATGTTAGTGAACACCATACATTTATAGACTAAAGAACCAAAGAGTCCCCAACAGCACAATAAATACAAAAATGCCTATGCCAAAGATTGCTACAATCAAGCTTTTGAAAATAAAAATATGTAGGAAAAACTTTAAGCATCTGTGAGTGAGAATGGGAATTTAAAAAGGAAGGGGAGTATTCCAGCTGTCTAGGAGTTTCTAAGCCAAAGGTGAGTCGCAACATTTTCAAGTGAACACTCATCCTTCAAAACTACTGATGAGCTGGCAGCGGTGGCACACACCTTTAATCCCAGCACACAGGTAACAGAGGCAGGCAGATCTCTGAGAGGAGGCCAGCCTGGTCCACAGAGTGAGTTCCAGTACATCTGGGGCCACACAGAGAAACAAACAAAGAAACAAAACAATGATGAAATAAATACTTTCTGAAATAAAGGAAACCAAGAAAATGGACCACCAAAACATTGCTCTAAAAATTGTTGTGGGAAAATTTTTTTTTTGCTTTTTCATTTATATTTTTAATTTTTAAGATTACAATACGGTTATATTTCCCCTTTCCTTCCCACCCTCCAAATTCTCCTAGAGTGAGTTTGTTTAAATCAAATATCATCAAACTATCAGAAACAAAAAAAAGCAACAAAAATGGTAGAAATACAAGTAAATATGGCTTCTTTTGAGCTCTTTAGGGTACATCTGATGGATCTATGAAATGACTCAACAAGCAGAGGCAATGGCGCCAAACTTGGGGATCCAAGTTCAGTACCCAGAACCCACTTGGTATGAGGAAAGAACTGAATCCCCCAGGTTATCCCCTAAACTCCATATACCCACCATGGTGTGTGCGCACGCGCGCGCGCGCACACACACACACACATACACATATCATAAATGAATGAATATAACAAAAAAATACACTTTCTAGATGAAAACAAAATAATCACAGTGTCTGATAATTTTCCAGTGAACATTAATATAATAGCTTGGACAACTGAAGCAAAACTTATGGGGGAAAAAGCACATATAGAATAGTAAACTTACTTTATTCTAGTGCAAACAACAAAATATTTAGTCCAATATAACCTGTGAAAAGCTAAATACTTCCTAATGCTTGAGCAAGTGATACATAAATTATAATTAAAGATATAATGAGACATACAATAGGTAAGATAGAACTCTAGAAGCTCATACAACACAGCAGATGATGGTAAAGAAAATCTACACTAAGGAGGTAAAAGGAAAACACAAATGGTAAAGCGCAGGCCTAAACCCAGATGCACCAGTCGTTCAGCACACACAGTCGAGGCACACAAACGGAGAGACAAAAATGGAAAGGCTGTCAGAAAGGTTGATAAATGAAAAGGGTACATCATTAAAACACTTATTAAGAGAAAATACAGTGAAAAGCAGGACTGCCGCATAATAATAAAAGCATCAGTACCCAAGAAGGAGAAACCTAAATGGGAGTGGACCAACAACAGAGCTTCAAATCCACAGAAACAAAAGCTGGCAGAATAAAAAAAAAAGAAAAAGAAAAAGAAAAAAAAAAGGAGAGTAAACAAATGAACAAATGCATAATTACACAAGGCAACCGCAACTTCTCCTCAGGCTCCATAGAGCAATCAGAAAGAACAGAGAACTGAGCAATACTATCAACAAAGTAGGCATAATTCAAATTTGTTAAACTTATTGAGAAAAGTAGAGGACCTGGGGGCTGGAGAGATGGCTCAGAGCTAAGATCACGTGCTGTTCTTACAGAAGACCTAAGTTTGCGTCCCAGCACCCACCTCAGGCAGCTCACAACCCTTTGTAACTCCAATCCCAGGGTATCCGACACCTTCTTTGAGGTCTCCCTGGGCACCTCAACTCATATATATATATACAGACATATGTATCACAAGACATATACATAGTGAAATTTTAGAAAAATAAAGTCCTTTTGAAAAACACATTGTAGCCATTCTTTATAGATACATATGGTATAATGTATGCACTGGGTTTCAAACTTAACCTTAACAAATTTAAAAATTTTAATATTATATAAGATATGTTATCTAAAAATAGAATAAATTAACATCAGTGTCACACACACCATGAATTGGGTAAGAAACCTCAAAATTTCAAAAAACATATTGTTCTGAAAAAAATTTAAATCCAATATTTTAAAAGTCAAGGACTGCAGATGAAGCTCAGTATAGTGCTGTATTGTTTGTGTTTTATTAAATAGAGCTTGCTGGCGGTTAGTGCAAAACAGTCACACGAGTCAACCATACAGGCCAGGCTGTGGTTGCATACACCTTTAAACCCAGCAGCCAGACTAGTTAGTCATAGAGTCCAGACCGTAGTGGAGCACACCTCTAATCCCAGCACTAGAGAGGAATGTAAAATGGGATGAGACAGAATGCTCTCTTTCAGTCTGAAGATTTGTTAGAGGTAAAAGTTCTCTAGTGGTTTGGTTACTTTGCTTTTCTGATTTTAAGATTGAACACCAATCTCTCTCTCTCTCTCTCTCTCTCTCTCTCTCTCTCTTTCTCTTTCTGTGAGTGTCTCTCTCTGTGTGTGTGTGTGTGTGTGCGTGTTTTATTGATCGTGACAGGCAGATTATCTGACAGGCACCAAGTCCCAGGTTCTACCCCTAGCACTGAAAAAAATTAGAATGAAATTTGAAGTATGCCTCTAAAGCTGCCTTTGAGGGACAGTGGTAGCATTAATGGGTTGTGCTAAAAAACAGGGAGGACCTCAATTAAATATTTTAGGTTTTTCCTTTAAGAAACTGAACCAAAAGCATAAGAAAGAAATAATAAAAATGAGATAAGAAATCGAAAAGAGAAAAACACTAGAGAGGAAAAAAATGTTTTTACTCATCATTAAAATGATTAATAACATTGACAAGAGCTCAGGCAAAACCAAATAGGAGAAGACAGGGGAAAGACACAAATTATCACTCTTGGGACTGAAGGAGTGTGTCACTTAGGCCATACCTTACAGATGCTGTGGGCAGGAAATTACACATTAGCTCAACAGCCTGAAGCTCACCAATAGTCCAGGCACCACCAGCCACCGAAGACAAAAGTGATATCCTAGGTAGGCTCACCACTTTGTTAAAAAATGAATTTGTAGTTAAAAAGATGTGGCTCAGCGAGTTTTCTGGCATAACTAGAACAAAAATATCATGAAAAATATAGCCTCTTTTGAAAAATAGAAGAGCAAGAAGTCCTCCCTAAATGTGTTCATGAACCAATGTGCTTATTGGACCAGCGCTAGACAAATATGGCAAGAAATTCTTTTAAGTTGTTGTCTTTGTTAGGATTTGATTGCTACGAATAAATGCCGTAACCAGGGCAACACTTAATTGGGGGTGGCTTACAGTTCAGAGGTTTAGTCCATTATTGTCATGGCAGGAAGCATGGTGTAACACAAGCAGACAGACACGGTGCTGGAGATGTAGTTTCGAGTTTTACATCTGGATTGCCAAGCAGCAGGAAGAGTAAGTGAGCCACTGGGCCTGACTGGAGCTTCTGAACCCTCAAAGTTTACTCCTTGTGACACAAGGCCACAACTACTCCAAGGCCGCAACTCCAACACTGCTGTTCCCTGTGGACCTATGAGGCCATTTTCATTCAAACTAACACAGTCACTGACTCCTAAATATCATCACAAAAATCCTATGTAAATTATCAACCAATAAACTTAGATGTGGTGGCACATTCAGTAATTCCAACACTTGGGAGACTGAGGCCAATGAGTCATTGGTTCAAATCCAACCTGGACTGCAAAGTAAGTTTATTGCCATCCTGTTTATATAGGCCTGTCTCAGAAATCAAACTAAATCAAATCAAAACATTAACAAATAGTATACAGTAGTATATAAATAATGGCCAAGGGCCATTGTGAAAAATATATGTATCTACTATGCTATCTAAACCCAGACACTACATGATATCTCAGTAGATGCAGGAAAAAAAAACCCAAATAATCACTTCATGATTTAAGAAAGAAAGAAAGCCTTCCATCATACTGGGAATGAATGAAAACTCTCTTAACATGTTGAGAATTGTCTGCCAAACAACAAAACCCAAAGACCATAGCTGACGTCCTACTACTGTGATAGGCAATGTTTTAGATCCACCACAGCAGGAAAAACCCCACTTCCGTCATTCCTGTCCAGAACAATAAAGACCAGCAGAGTAGGAATTCAGTTGTCCTGATCTGTTGGAGGCAAAAACTATCCAGGTAGGAAATCCAAAGTGATCGACAGAAAGCACCCAGAACGAATAGGTGCATTTTGTAATGTCTTGAGAAATGTCATTAACACAGCAAAATCAATCACTCCTACAGGCTCACTCTGAGCAGTTGGAAACTGAAACAGTTCTTTAAAAGAAAAATAGCTCCTGAAGAGTGAAATGATCAGACATAACTGTAACAAATATCGGCTGAAAAACTCAGCTCAAAATACACAGAGACACTGTGTTCTTAGATTAGAAGATTCGGCATAATAAAAGTGTCAATTCAAATGTATTTCCAGCTAAAATCCCACAGGGTTTTGTACATAAATACAGCACAAACTGATTCTAAACTTTACAGGGGGCCTGCAAGATGGATCAGAAGCACTTCATGCAATTGTAACCTGAGCTCCACCCTCAGAATCTGCAAAAAGCCTGTTGTGGTGGCTCTCATCTAGAATCTCAACATTCCCACTGGAAGATGGGAAGTGGAGCCAGAGTGGTTGGGAAGATTTTGGTCATCGAGCCTGGAGTGCACAGATAACAGAATCAAATGAGAGATCCGGCTTCAGCAAGATGGAAAGAGAGAAAGAGTCAAGTCCATGTCTTCCGATCCCCAAACACACGTATTGTGGAGGAGGTACATGCACCTACACACATGCACACATGCACACACAAACACACACATAGTAATAAGGAGATGAAATTTTAAGTGTACAGGGGAAAACGAAAGAACTAGAATAGTTCAAACAATTTTGAGAGAGCAGAAAAACTGGAGGTGATTTAATAATTTATAAAGCTACAATAATCAAAGCAGTATGCTACTGATAAAGAAATCTAGAAAGAGAACTGAATATAATAGAAAATAGAAACCTATGCAAACATGACTGATTGATAATTTCATCACAAAGATAGAGTGGATATTCAATGGGAAATTATCTAGTCAGCTGTGGGACAACTGGAATCTACATGCAAAAATGTACCTCAAGCTTAACACCTTATACAAACTTTTAATTCAATGTAAAAACTGGATCTACATATAAAAATTTTATGCCAGGTAGTGGTGGCACATACCTTTAAGCCCAGCAATCAGGAGGCAGAGGCAGGTAGATTTCTATGAATTTGAGGCTAGCCTGGTCTACAAGAGCTAGTTCCAGGACAGCTAGGACTGTTATACAGAGAAACCCTGTCTTGAAAAACAAAACAAAACAAAACAAAAAAATACAAAACTATAAATCTTTTGAAAAAAAAGCAGGAAGTCTTCTTGATGTGAAGTTAAACAAAGAATTCTTAGCTTTGACAGTAGAAGTACAATTGGGGGTGGGAACAACCCACAAATGATGGGATTTTATCAAGCTATAAAACCTTTCAAAGACTGTAGAGAAATGAAGGTCAGCCATAAACTGGGGGGAAATATTTATGTATCTATATAACAAATGTTATAAATGGGAGAAATGTTTGTATAATAAATTAACCAAGTAAATGGCTTTAAAATAAGTACATGAAAATATACTGAACATTCTGAAAATTACTGAGAGATGCCACGTCACCCATACCAAAAAAGCTAATGTTAAAAAACAAATATTGACAATGCTGTCTTTTCCCTAATGTGTATTGTTGACCTCTTTGTCATAATCAGGTGGGTCCTCAATTGCAGTTGTGTCTGTTCTTATGTCAACACCATACTGTTTGTATTACTAGGGCTCTGTAGTATAACTTGAAATTAGGGATGGTGATCCGCCAGCAGTTATTTTATTGTTTGAGATTATTTTGGCTATCCTGGGGTCTTTTATATTTACATATAATTTAAGATGATTTTTTTCAAATTATGTGAAGATTTGTATTGTAATTTGAATATATCGATTGCTTTTGGTAAACTGGTTATTTTCACAATCTTAATCCTACCAATCTATAAGCATGGGAGGTCTTTCCATCTTCGTTATGGTCTTAATTAATTTTTTCAATGTCTTAAATGTTTGCATTGTAGAAGTCTTCCATTTCCTTATATAAATTTATTCCAAGATATTTCAAAGGCATTATGAATAATATTACTGACCTGATTTTTTTCTCAATATATAGGAAAACTGCTGATTCTTATGTGCTAATTTTGTACCCTACTACCTTGCTGAATGTGTTTAGTACCTGTAGGAATTTTCTGGTGGTGACTTTAGAGTTTTTGACATATAGAATTATCACCTGCAAATAAAGAAACTTTGACTTCTTTGGTTTCTATTTGTTTCTCCTTGATCTTCTTCATTATTTTTCTGCTCTAGCTGAGATTTCAAATACTGTATTAAACAGAGAGGGGAAAGCAAATATCTTTGTCTTCTTCCTGGTTTGAATGGAATTGCTTTGAGTTTTTCTCCATTTGCTTGATTTGGACTGTGGGCTTGCTGTATATTGCCTTTATTACGCTGAAATATGTGCCCTATATTCCTTCATATGTAGGCAGTACAGCCATTCTAGAAAATAGTTTAAGAGTGTCTTATGTATTAATCATTACCTTGCAATAGGACTCAGTCCTTAATGTTTACCCTAGAGAAAGGAAGCATTAGTTCAATAGCTCTGGTAAATACAGATTTCATGCTGTGGATCTTGATGTCCCCAAGGCTTGTATGTTGAAGACTTAATCTGCCACTGATTGTAAAACCAGGCACTGCAGGAAACTCTCAAAGGACATAGCTGGAGATGTCTTTCATTGGGCATGTTGAATGCCTTGTTGCATATCCTTGTTGAACACATGGGAACTCTGGCCCTTTTCCTCTTCCCAGCTCCCAGGAAGTGCTCAGTTTTGCTTGACTCTTGATCATAATGTTCAGCCTCCATTGCAGGCCCAGAGTAGCAAAGTCAAGCAGCCATGGTCTAGAATTTCTGACACTGTATGTAGGAGGAGGGCCCTGCTTGTATGTCCCGGCCGCCAAGAACCAAAATAATCACACAGAAACTGTATTCATTAAACCACTGCTTGGCCCATTAGCTCTAGCTTCTTATTGGCTAACTCTTACATCTTAGTTTAACCCATCTCCATTAATCTGTGCATTACCACGAGGTCGTGACCTATCAGCAAAGTTTCAGCATGTCTATCTCCGGTGGAGGCAGCTCCATGGCATCCCTCTGACTCTGCCCTTCTTTCTCCCAGCATACAGTCCAGTCCTCCCTGCCTACCTAAGTTCTGCCCTATCAGCAGGCCAAGGCAGTTTCTTTATTCATTAATGGTAATCACAGCACACAGAGGGTTCTCCCACATCAACTGTAAGCTAAAATAAACCTTTCTTCCTTTTAACCTGTTTATCTCTGGTATTTTGTCACAGTGCAAAACACCTAACACACAACTCAACTGTCTGTCCTTCTCTAAGGACTATATAAACAACAGTGGGCTACTGAAGAGTGATCAGAACGATTTCTCAGTGAGCTGCAATATTACAACCCCTAAGCAATGCTGTCCAGCAGAGTTTGTGCTGTCACGCTCTTCTCAAAGAAAACTTAAAAGCAAAACTAAAAATAAATCCTGAAGAGGCAAGCTACTGGAAATTGAACTCAGGACTCTATCACTGAGTTTCTCCCCAGCCTTCTTTTTTTTTTATTCTACATTTTTCTCTGATCCCCTCCCTGACTCTCCCCTCCCCCCTTGAGCCCTCCCCCAAGGTCCCCATGCTCCCAATTTACTCAGGAGATCTTGTCTTTTTATACTTTCTACTTCCCATGTAGATTAGATCTATGTAAGTCTCTCTTAGTGCCTGCATTGTTGTCTAAATTCTCTGGGATTGTGGTTTGTAGGCTGGTTTTCTTTGTCTTATGTTTAAAAACCACCTATGAGTGAGTACATGTGGTAATTGTCTTTCTGTGTCTGGGTTACCTCACTCAAAATAATATTTTCTAGTTCCATCCATTTTCCTACAAAATTAAAGCTGTCGTTATTTTTTTCTGCTGTGTAGTACTCCATTGTGTAAATGTAGCACATTTTTCTTATCCATTCTTCAATAGAGGGGCATTTAGGTTGTTTCCAGGTTTTGGCTATGACAAACAAAGCTGCTATGAACATAGCTGAACACATGTCCTTGTGGCATGATTGAGCATCCTTTGGATATATGCCCCAAAGTGGTATTACTGGGTCTTGAGGAAGGTTGTTTCCAAATTTTCTGAGAAATCACCACACTGACATCCAAAGGGGTTGCACCAGCAATGCAGAAGTGTTCCCTTTCCCCCACAACCTCTCCAGCATAAGTTGTCATCAGTGTTTTTTATCTTGGCCATTCTTACAGGTGTAAGATAGAATCTCAGAGTTGTTTTGATTTGCATTTCTCTGATGACTAAGGATGTTGAACATTTCCTTGAATGTCTTTCAGCCATTTTAGATTCCTCTGTTGAGAGTTCTCTGTTTAGGTCTGTACTCCATTTTTTTATTGGATTATGCAATCTTTTGATGTCCAATTTCTTGAGTTCTTTGTATATTTTGGAGATCAGACCTCTGTCTGATGTGGCGTTAGTGAAGATCTTTTCCCATTCTGTAGACTGTTGTTTTGTCTTGTTGACCGTGTCCTTTGCTTTACAGAAGCTTTTCAGTTTCAGGAGGTTCGTTTATTAATGGTTTCTCTCAGTGTCTGTACTACTGGGGTTCTATTTAGGAAGTGGTTCCCTGTGCCAATGTGTTCAAGTGTACTTCCCACTTTCTCTTCTATAAGGTTCGGTGTGGCTGGCTTTATGTTGAGGTCTTTGATCCATTTGGACTTGAGTTTTGTGCATGGTGATAGATATGGGTCTATTTTCATTTTTCTACATGTTGATATCCAGTTATGCCAGCACCACTTGTTAAATATGCTTTCTTTTTTTCATTTGATATTTTTTGCTTCTTTATCAAATATCAGGTGTTCGAAGATGTGTGGATTGATATCTGGGTCTTCTATTCGGATCTATTGGTCCTCCTCTCTGTTCTTATGCCAGTACCAGGCTGTTTTCAGTACTGTAGCTCTGTAGTAGAGTTTGAAGTCAGGGATTGTGATGCCTCCAGAAGTTCTTTTATTGCCCAGGATTGTTTTGGCTATCCTGGGTTTTTTGCTTTTCCCCTTCTTTTGCTTTTATTTTGAAGTAAGAACTTGCTAAGTTTTCCAAACTACTCTAACTTGGTCTCCTGGTTCAGACTCCCCGAAATGGTATTACACTCACCATTTCTATCTGGCCAAAAACTAAACCCTGTCTTTTAAAAATATATTTCATTGTTACTTACTGTGCTGTCTGATCAAGCCACACTACAGACTTTCAACTCCTGCTCTTTCTCAGGTTGTGAAATAATCATTAATTAACTTGTTATTGGTTATTGTTATTCAAGGTTCTGTGAGGGAGGATGCATTCCCACCCTTGCTTCTTTGCACACTTCACACAGTCTATCTGCTTTGGGGACACTGAAAGATTTTGTCCAATTTAATTTGATTTGCTTACAAGATCTAATCAGATTAAGTCTTTGTGACAAAAAAACTTTAGCATGAGTCTTACTCCCTAAATTTCCTCAGCAACAAACAGGAAACACAGGCACTTAAAATAATTGCTACAAAAAAATAGCTTTATCTCTAGTGTCTAGAAAGACACGGAGAAAGGAGAAACCTTGCTTGGATGGGTAAACAGGCAGTGCAGAGCGTAAAACCACGGAGGAGTTCCTTAGCCAGCTGTAGCTACATGGCTGGCTTCTTCCCTCAGGACAGATCACGTGTGTAACCATAAAGAAACTTTTGAGAAAGGTTATGAAAACATGAACTAATCCAGAGATCAGCAAGTGTTTTTGTAAAAGGATCAAATGGCAATTATTTTGTGCTTCCTATTCCACACATGGTATGTCCCAGTAATAATTTACAAAAGCAAGCTCAGGCTACCTGTGTCCCAGGGCCATATGTTGTTAATACCTATATTTGCCAAACCAACATAACTATGCATTTGAGCAGTAAATCACAAAAGATTCATACCTATGAAAAAATGTGACTTATCAATAAATCTAATAAAAACCCAGTATTGACCCAATCTGATGCTAGAAACCTCATACACCTGAGTCTTCTTTTTATATGAAAGTTGAAGTGTTAACACAACCTAAGAGCATTGTTTCTGATCTAAAATGTAATTGTCTTTACTACCTGAGACTATAGACTGTGTTGAGAACATCCACAATTACTTCCTCCTCCTCTCATTTCTCAAAGGATTCTAGAATGTTCATGGATGAAATAGGTGTCACCCGGGTGCAGAAGTTCTTCTGTGTGGCTGATGAGTTCCCTTTATCCCTTAGCAACTGACACTTCTATTTGCTGTTAGCCAGAAAGGCCAGAAGCAAATGCAATGGTCTCCTTTGTACCATACTCCCTCAGAGATTTTCAGGATGTCTTAACTGAGCCAGGAGGATTCCCTAAGCAAATGCTTGACCCTTTGATTTTTCCTGAGATGGGAGCTACTGGCGGATACATCATCCCAAGCTTACTTCATAGCATCATCAGAGGAATAATAAGAAGTAGACAGGAGGCCACTGTAATGAACAATGGCTGCTATGATGTCAGGTGTATGAGGGGCATGACTGGATCACCTTAATTTGGGGTGCTCTCTTTCAGAAAAGGGAATCTAGAATTATCTAGAAGCACTAAAATACAGGTGAGTCAGCCAGTTGGGAATAAGCTGTACAAGTTGTTTTTTTTTTTCTTTCAACCACTGTTTTAAGAACACATAGCAATTACCACAGAATACAAAGCGTATCCTGCTTTTAAAAAATATTCTGATGCCTTAACAGTAGTAACGCTTTTATTTGATTATGAGCTGCCCACGGGCTCTTCTTGGGTTGTGACTCACTTGAACAGGTTTGTTGGATTTGTTTTTTTGGACTTCTCCTA
>PVIU01020155.1:0-34623 GCA_004026605.1 Ondatra zibethicus
GGGTGGCTGGGGAATAGAGGTAGGAGTTGATGTATACGGGGTAGGAGTGTGAGAAACGGGGGGTAGGGTACATGCAGGATGGAGGTCTTTAGAGGCAGAAGATGTCGGGCTCCCTGCTGTTGGAGTCTGAGGCAGTTGTGAACCGCTCAACATGGGTGCTGGGAACCAAAGCTGGGTCCTCTGAAAGAGTAGCAAGCACTCCTAACTGCTGAGCCACCATCTCTCCAGCTCAGAGAACTTATTTGCATGTCCCTCTCTTATGTTCTAGAAGGCTAAAGAGTCTTCACTTAGTCCCCAGGACCTAGCTGCATCTCTGCTGGCCTCACACTCCTCCTTCCTCTGCCTTTAGCCTGCTGGGATAATAGTTATCCACCACTATGTCCAGCTTCTAGAGAAAGATTATTTTTAAATATTTACTTCTTTATGTGTGTCATGAAGGGTGCAGATATGCCACATCACAGTGAAGGTCAGAGGACTACTTGTAGGAGTTGGTTCTCTTTTTCTGCCACACAGTTTCAAGCTTGGGTTATCAGACGTGACAGCGGGTGTCTTTACCCAGCAAACCATCTCACCAGTCCCTAGGAAAAGCTCTTATTAGTGATTAGGAGTTACTCTAGCTGGCTTATCAACTGGATGTCACCGTCTCAGGCACAAACGTAGGACCCATAAGGAACTAATATGTTTCCTCAAAGTAAGTCTCTTACAGCCATGCAAATGACCCTCTATTAGCAATTTCTTATCATACTTCATCATCATTTAAACAGTGTACATTATAAGAAATAAAATTTGACAGTTCATTTTCAAGTGTGCCTTAGCTAGTGTAGGTCTAAATAGACAAACAGAATGCACTGCTAGTCACCTAGTCCATTTCCCCTCAACTCTGCTAAGCCACACACACACACACACACATACACACACACACCCTGCTCGCCTAGCTACAACACCTCCCCAACCAAACGTTAGAGTGGAAAATTACTAACAGCCAAGTTTGCCTAAAGACCTTCGAATGTGACAAAGCCATGTTGTGAGAAGCTTTAAAATACCACGGTGTGACATGCAAAGATAATCCACACACGGTTTTTGTTGAAAAAGAAAAAACAAACACAAACGGCCGCAGCTGAGGGACAGGTAAAATCTGGGTTGTCGTCCCTCCCTTCTGGTTACTCAGTTGCAGAGGAAAGGGTGGAAGGGGTTTGCTGCCAGGGTTTATAAGGTGTCCTTCCATCTCAGGGTGCCTGACATCTAGGCTGACACAGGGCTTTGTGAGCCCATAAAATAAAGGTCACTTTCAACACTCTGGGTCTCCAGTGCTCTTGCCGTGAAGCTCTCTTATTTGTTTCCCAAGATGTGGGCATCCTACACACACACACACACCACACCACCACCACCACCACCACCACCACCACCACCACCACCACCACCACCACCAAACCACACCATACCACACCACATGAGCAAATCAGCAATGTGGTCAAAGGGTGGGTTTTGCCATCAGTCCTGGTCCAATATGCCACATTTTCACATTTACCAACCATCTTTGTGAACATTCAAATCACGGAGTTTCAATTTCCCTTTGTACAATGGGGAGACTTTTGACCTCAACAGCTCAGAATCTTTAAGATGGACCTGAAATCAAGTACGATCACCTCCTAGTTCCTGATGCAAAGGAAGCATTAGCTATGGGAACAAGCGTTGTTACTATTATTATTTAAAACCCCAAATTCTTAGAAACTTTTTTATCAAGGAGATTCAATTAATTACTAATTACAAAGAAAACTTTCACTATTCAAAAGAAGCTTTGCAGCTTTCATCCCTCTCTGAAGTTCTGATGTTGCCGTTGCTGCCTAAAATGCCCTAAAACCCCAAAAGGTGATAAAGTCACATCAATTTGTGTTATGGATAAAAGTTCAAAGTACTAGTTAGATTAGAGGCTGCCATGACTTTTCTAGATGGCTAGGTTTAGTGAGTGATTGCTCAGCTGGCATTATTATTAATAATGGCAATAATTATTAAACCTTTTAATGGCTCATAATTGCAAACGAAGCCTCCACAAATGCAGCAGACCCTTTTTCTCCTTTTACTCGGCGAATCCGTCGCTTTGTTCACTGTCAAGAACAGTCTATGGATGTCGGTACCACAGGCTTAATGCTCGGACAGTTTCCTTCAGACACTTGGTGGGCTTCTGTGCCCCTTCAAGGGAAGGGGAGCTGCTTGCAGAGAGAGACTGAAGGGACTCACATTTAATCCAAAGGGAAAAAGTGAACCAATGAGATTTTATTAGCAATCGAAAATCTCATAAATGACTCATTTGCCTCAATGTATTGAAATGGGTCTCTGGCCTTTTAAGCCAACTTGAAAGACAATCTGAGGACAAATCAGAAACACACATCTGACTCTCTTCAGAAGGAAACATCGCATGAGACTGTAACAAAGTAGGTTGCAGAGAAGTCAAATAAAGGAAACGTAATGTACCCAAGTGTCCCTGGATGCTTTCCAGGCCTGGACCCAGCTCTTTGTGGTAACGATGCCATTAGTCATTTATTTGTGTAACTGCAAATTTGATACCCAGTGTTCCTGTATTTTTTTAAACCAACCTACATTAACTTCTTGTTTCACTTTGCAAATGTTTCTGGTTCCATTTCTAACTCTTACTTGAAGAAGTCGGTTTCTTAGCAAATTCTGGAGGCTGGTAGATGCTTTGACAGAAAAAAAAAATAAAGCTTTACTTTAATTCAACAACAAAGTAGCCAGACTCATCAGCATCCTGTTTTCAGTAGCATCCTTCAGCAACATCACGCTTCCTCCCTTGATGACTCTTGCTGTATAGAAAGCCTGCCATAGTTGGATACCTACCCTGCTAATCCAAGCCTGGAGGCTTCCTCGGCCTTTGAGTTTCAGGCATGCGCAGTGTCTTCCTCCAACTACTTCGGTTATAGCTCAACTGGATGTGAATGGGAGAAAACTTGGGGAAAAAAAAAATCTCCATCATCCTGGGGCAGGCTGTCTCAGTAAATGAAACAAACAGGGAAAATGACAGAGTTTCCAGAGCTGGGGCTCCAAAGGGAGATGCGGGATAGGATTCAGAGTCTCTCCATCTGGAACCTTAAAAACTCTAGTATTCAAAGTAGCTCAGATGAAATCCCCCCCATATAGAGAACTTCAGGGAGCACTGCTGCGGGAGAAGAGAAGTTCTAGTGGTTTTCCATTTCCTGGGGAATAGGTGGGTAGAAACTCTAAATGTTTTGTGGTCAATTTTATGCTCAGTGACGTTTATTAGAACTACTTCGGTTATGAATAAATGTTGGCTTTGATAATCTGTTTGAAGCTAATGAGTGAAGGGCAACGCACACCACTCTCTTCCCAACACCAGATCCCCCGTGGGTTAGAGATCTATATTAAAAGATTCCACCGCCCTCATTATCATTACTTTCAAATGGGGTTCTAATGAACATCGATGTCTATGCTGTAGACATTATTATAAAAAGCCCTGGGTATCTGAGTGACTGAATGGAGAGAGACGTGTTTTATCTCTGAGGCTCTAGTTACCTCCTGCCACGGGTTTGTCTTAGGTTTTGTTGTCGTTTGGATTTGTTTGCGTGTGTTTGGTTTTGTGATACCAGGATCAAACTCAGAGCACTGTGCGTGCTCTCAAGCACTCCACCAGCGCGCTGCACTCACAGCTATAACAGCTGATATTTAATAAAAGCCTAAAGAAGATCAGGGCTGCAAAGCTCTCTCTTTGAGAATTAGAAATAGATTATAATAGTTTATTACAAGTTAAGCATGAGCACATAAGCCGGTTATTTCAAAATACAGAATCTTTCATCCTTGAGGACAAACACAAAACTTTCTGGATAAATATCAGTTTTGTAATTACGTAGAGGTTTGGTTATATTTTTCTGTACTCTTGAATGTTTTTACAAGAATGTAGAATTTATTTTTTGTATTTAAATACCAAATTGAATAAAGATAATGCTTGTGGATTTACACTATTCCTATTGTGAATCTTAAAGACCTATTGCTGTTTACAAAGGTCTCTACAAAAGGCACATATACTTTTAGCATCATATGGGTATGGTTTGAATATGAAATGCCCCCTACAGTTTCACATGTTGTAAGCCTGGTCCCCAGATGGTGGCACCATTTTGAGAGGTGATACAAACATTAGAATTAAGACTTATACGAGAAAGTTGTATATGAGTAAGGGCAGGGGAACCCATGGGAGTATCCTGTCCCTAGTTCCTCCTATCTCCCTTATCTCTACTTCCTTCTGCTACCCCACCCCTTACACTCGCCATGATTGACAGACCCCTCTGAAAACTGGTCCAAAAACAGATCCTTGCTCACTTAGGCAGTTTTGACCAGATATTTTGTCACAGGGATGACTCAGACAATGAAATGAATTCTTTGGTCTGGGACAGGAAGAACATTTAATTTGGTGCTTTAGACCATGGTCAAAGGTCAGTAGCATCTGATGCTGTCACATCTTAGAGGCATAAATTAGAGAACTATAAAGGAGCATCGTGATGGCTTACGTTACTTGTGAACCCAAGAGAATCTAGACTCACCCAAGAGATGAGCCTCTAGGCATGACTGTGGGGGATTATGCTGACTATTACCCACCTACACAGTATCCACAGTCACCCATACAAATACACATGTATAGACATTAAGAGCTAGAATCCACATAAAATAGTCCATGTCTGGCATTTGTTTTTCTAATTCTCCCTTAATTTTTTAATGTATATGAGTATTTTGCAGGCATGTTTGTCTGAGTATCCTGTGTGAGCCTGGTGCTCTCAGAAGTCAGAGGGACCAAGAGCCTCTGGAACTGGAGTTACAGATAGTTGGGAGTCACCATATGGGTCCTGGGAACTGAATGCACGTCCTTCATAAAATCAACCAATGCTCTCAACTGTTGAGCTATCTCTCCCTTATGTCTTTATGGCTGTTTCTGGCTGTGCTTCTTACTTGCCTTGATCAGTTTTTGATCCCTATTTGAAATAATTGAAATGTTTTATGTGTCTACAAGCTAAACTGTGGGTATTCTGTGTCATTGGTCTGTGTGCCCTGACCTTGGATAACTGACTTTCCAGCTCTTAGGATTTTGAGTTTGAAATGTAGAGTTCCTAGAGCATAAATTCAGGATATTTCTGAAATTTCTTAATCTGTAAAGTTTAAGATATTTCCAGTTGAGCAAAATTTGAGGGAGTTTGCCACCAACAGACTTTCACTAAGCACAGTCTGATATTATATATTTCATAAATAAGAAAATAATCCTGTAAGTGTTCTACATAAAAGCACAGATGGTTGTGAAGGTGGAATAAATGAGTAAATTATATAGTATTCAAATTGATAAGGCTATTTGTTTTAAGAAAAATCCACAAGAGACAAAGTTCTTCCTTTGTTATATAGACTGTAAGGCTTGAGAGCTGGCCAGTGGGCAGCAGGAGCTCTCTGTTAATTTCTTAACCTTCTTGATGTTTAATGCAGAAGTGTCTGCAGGGTTATATTAGCATTCATCTCAAGTTGCTAGTGGAAACAGATGCAGATCTGCCTACAAATGGAGAAAGCTTGTTAGTTTCTTATCACAGTATGTGCATCCTAAGGACCATGAAAGGCACAGACTAAAGACATTGCTAACTGTACTGCAAAACATCCAGAGGTAAATCTATCAAGCAAGTTTCCAGAGGTAAATCTATCAAGCAAGTTCAGAAAAACACTTCTTTCACCAGCAACTAATATTTGATTTATAATGCTTATAATGATATCCACTTCATATCTCAATAAAACTCAATCCTGGCTAAACTAGGTAACAATCTGTTCTGTATCCATAAACATGAAGTAGCATGTATTTTAATGTGCATAGATAAATAACATAAATATATTTTATATAAAAATATAAGGTATAAATTAAAGATGTAGGGACTAGGGTTTCTCCCTTGGATGGTGTTTGCCTAGTATACACAAAGCCCTGAGCTAATCCCCAGCATTGCATAGCCAGGTATGATGTTGCATGCCTGCAATCCTAGCTCTCAGGATGTAGAGGCAGGAGGATCTGAAGTTCAGGATCATCCTCAGAGACATGAAGAGATGATGTGGGATTTAATCCACCAAAACACAAATGAGTCAAGACTGAGAACTAATCATTGATATTTTTGAGTATAGCAATGAGAATGTCTCAGGGGCTGAGTCTATGGCTCAGTCAGTAAAAGGTTTGTCTGCAGAAACATGAGAATCTGATTCCAGTTCCCCAGCACCCAGGTAAAACTTCAGGTGTTCTGATATCTACCTATAACTTCAACACTGGTAGGGTGCAGAGGCAGGAGGATTCATAGGGCTCACTGACAAGCCAGTGGAAACAGTAAATTTTAGGTTCAGGGAAAGATCTTGTCTCAAAAATAAAAAATAAAGTAGTAATTTGAAGGAAGGACTTCCTAACATAAACCTCTGGCCTCCACATGTACCTGCACAAACAAGCCCGCCACACACACACATATAACACACATGCATAAGCACACATGTGCATGTGCATACCACACACACATGCACACATGCATACAACACACACAATGTCTTTTAAAGTTCTGAACACTTTGAAAGCGGGATAGCAGAGAATTAAAAGGTCTCTTCCTTCCACTCCCTCTAGGTGATGTTGCAATCCCTGGGTGAGGTCTGAGCCTATGGTTCTGTAAACACACTGAAGCAACAGAGAGATGCCTATCATGTTCTGTGCTCTCTCACACAGACCAAACAAATATTTGTGGTGTGAATTGATAAAATGGCAAAGTAGCCCCAGAGCTGAAGGTCAGAAAGGGGATAAGGTCTGAACCAACTAGAAAAATAGCCATATTGGCAAACA
The DNA here is from genome assembly GCA_004026605.1 of Ondatra zibethicus. Classification (NCBI taxonomy): domain Eukaryota; kingdom Metazoa; phylum Chordata; class Mammalia; order Rodentia; family Cricetidae; genus Ondatra; species Ondatra zibethicus. Next base: position 6,863 of record PVIU01020155.1, read on the forward strand.
CCTGCCTTTAGCACCACTATTTAATCTCAGAAACCCATCCTTAACTTTCTCCTCAGCCCACTGCCTATCAATTTCTTGCTCACCCTCATTGCCCTACCAAAACGGGTTCATCTCTGACCTACTCCTCCCAGCCTTAATCTAGCTAGCCTGTTAGTGACCAGATCATGCCTAGAAGAAACTAAGAAACCCTGGGGCTCTTGTGCCAACTTGACATGACTTTCCCAAAAGTGTAACAGTAAGGACAAGAGTGATAATCATGACTACCTTCTTCTCCATTTAGTTATTTACCACACACCTTTCATCAAAAGTGGAGACCCTCCTGCAGACCACCTACAACCAAAATGAAGATATCATGAAAAGCCTCCAGTGTGGCAAGAAAGCATACATTTATCAATAGATTAATGTAACCATGCTTCACGGATCCACAAAAAGAATCATTGAGACTTAGATATTTATTTTTATTCTTTTTTATTGATATTTATTGAGGTCTACATTTTTCTCTGCTCCCCTCCCTACCTCTCCCCTCCCCCAAGGTCCCCATGCTCCCAATTTACTCAGGAGATCTATGTAAGTCTCTCTTAGTGTCTGCATTGTTGTCTAAGTTCTCTGGGATTGTGGTTTGTAGGCTGGTTTTCTTTGCTTTATGTTTAAAAAACCACCTATGAGTGAGTACATGTGGAAATTGTCTTTCTGTGTCTGGGTTACCTCACTCAAAATAATGTTTTCTAGCTCCATCCATTTTCCTGCAAAATTCAAGATGTCATTATTTTTTTCTGCTGTGTAGTACTCCATTGTGTAAATGTACCACATTTTTCTTATCCATTCTTCTATCGAGGGGCATTTAGGTTGTTTCCAGGTTCTGGCTATGACAAACAAAGCTGCTATGAACATAGTTGAGCACATGTCCTTGTGGCATGATTGAGCATCCTTTGGATATATACCCAAAAGTGGTATTACTGGGTCTTGAGGAAGGTTGTTTCCTAATTTTCTGAGAAATTGCCACACTGATATCCAAAGGGGTTGTACCAGCTTGCATTCCCACCAGCAATGCAGAAGGGTTCCCTTTTCCACACAATCTCTACAGCATAAGTTGTCATCAGTGTTTTTGATCTTGGCCATTCTTACAGATGTAAGATGGAATCTCAGAGTTTTGATTTGCATTTCTCTGATGACTAAAGATGTTGAACATTTCCTTAAGTGTCTTTCAGCCATTTTAGATTCCTCTGTTGAGAGTTCTCTGTTTAGGTCTGTACTCCATTTTTTTATTGGATTATGTGTTCTTTTGTTGTCCAATTTCTTGAGTTCTTTGTATATTTTGGAGATCAGACCTCTGTCTGATGTGGGTTAGTGAAGATCTTTTCCTATTCTGTAGGCTGTTGTTTTGTCTTGTTGACCATGTTCTTTGCTTTACAGAAGCTTTTCAGTTTCAGGAGGTCCCATTTATTAATTGTTTCTCTCAGTGTCTGTGCTGCTGGGGTTATATTTAGAAGGGGTTCCCTATGCCAATCTGTTCAAGTGTACTTTCCACTTTCTCTTCTATAAGGTTCAGTGTGGCTGGCTTTATTTTGAAGTCTTTGATCCATTTGGACTTAAGTTTTGTGCATGGTGATAGGTATGGGTCTATTTTCATAAGTGATCCCAAAAATTCTACCAAGGAACTTCTACAACTCATAAACACTTTCAGCAATGTAGCAGGATACAAGATTAACTCAAAAAAATCAGTAGCCATCCTGTACACAGATGATAAAAGGGCTGGGGAAGAAATCAGAGAATCAACACCCTTCACAATAGCCACAAATAGCATAAAATATCTCGGAGTAATTCTAATCAAACAAATGTAAGACTTGTATGAAAGAACTTTAAATCTTTGAAGAAAGAAATTGAAGAAGACACCAGAAAGTGGAAAGACCTTCCATGCTCTTGGGTAGGCAGAATTAACATAGTAAAAATGGCAATCTTACTGAAAGCAATCTACAGATTCAATGCAATGCCCATCAAAATCCCAGCAAAATTCTTCAAAGACTTGAAAAAACGGTACTCAACTTCATTTGGAAAAGCAAAAAACTCACGATAGCCAAAATAATCCTGTGCAATAAAAGAACTTCTGGAGGCATCAAAATCCCTGACTTCAAACTCTACTACAGAACTACAGTACTGAAAACACCCTGGTATTGACATAAGAACAGACAGGAGGACCAATGGAACCAAATAGAAGACCCAGATATCAATCCACACATCTTCGAACACCTGATCTTTGATAAAGAAGCAAAAAATATCAAATGGAAAAAAAGAAAGCATATTTAACATGTGGTGCTGGCATAACTGGTTATCAACATGTAGAGACTTAGATATTTATACACAAACCATGTGGAAAATCATCACAACTATAAGCTCCAAGTGTTCAGCCCTACAGGGGACATCTATACCACCATCCTCACCACCCTACTCACTACTACCCTACCTAAGGCTCGGAAAACATCATGAAAGAGGGAGCAGAAAGAATGCAAGAGCTGAGGGTAGGGAGGAGCGCCGTGGAATGCTGACTTCTGGACACTCCATGGCCACATAGCCATCGTGCCCATGAACTCACAGCAGCTATGGTTATCTGAACAAACCTGCATGAGATTCAGCCTGTCAGGCTGGCTGCGTGGATGAGGGAGGGAACCTAGGCCCCATCCCTAGCTGAGGAGCTATTTGTACGCAGCTCATGGCTTCTGAGGAGCAAACGCCATTTTTCTTTAAAGGTAGAGTCACTGGTATAGACATTTTTTTGATGGACATGGAAGTAGGGAGGGGCCATGTTGGGAAGAAGAAAGGTGGTAGAGGAAATGGGAGAGGTGGTAGGAAATGGGAGGAGTGCACAGAATTGAGAGGAATGGGAGGAAATGGGAGGAATTGGGAGGAAATGAGAAGAATTGGGAAGAATGGGAGGAATGGGAGGAAAGGGGGGAATTGGGAGGAATGGGAGGAAATGGGTGGAACGGGAAGGATTAAGAAAGGGAAGTGGGAAATAAATATGATCAAAACATATTGCATACAGATATGAAATGGTCAATGAAAAAATTTAAAATTGTTTAAAAGAGAGAGGGGTCCTTTAACAATGAGCACTTGTATAATGAAGGAACCTCCTAAAACAGACTTTTCCTCAATTCCACAGGAATTGGCTGTTTGTTAACATGCCCAGAGAGATACTGAGCAAAGCTAAAATTGCCAGCTACTTCCCCCTGAACTTTAGATGTAGAAGCAGCATAGATGCTTGAGGCAGATTGTGATACTTTTAGGAGTTTACTTGGCATCTCTGACTCCACTTTCCTTGATGGACCAAGGCTGGGTAGTATGGTTGGGGGAATCTTGGGGACATGAGATGGGAGAATACTCCGAAGCCCCAGATCCAGCACTGCTGTCACTCAGTGGACTCGAATCTTTCCATGATCATAGTGGGAATCAACTTCATTCAGCAAACAAAGGTGCCAAGAGTTTCCATGGCCTCATTTACTGGGCTTTTAGTGTCTGCAGATTAAAAGCTTGATTTCTACATTTGGGGGACTTTTGGCCATTTTTATTAACATATATTTGTTATACATAACAAATATATGCGTTTTCTACGACATTGTCAAATATGTATGTGGTGTACTTGGAGCACGTTCATCCTGTTTCTCTCCACCCTCCGCCTTGTCTTAGTTCCAGTAATCCCCTGGCTCTTCGCACTTTCTGCTTTGTGACTGTGGGGGTGGGGAGTATACGTGCATGCATGCATGTGATGTTTGAACACATGTTTGTGTAGTGTTCACACACGTGTGTGCAGGTTCATGAACTCAGGCAGGGCCAAAGGAAGACATCAATTGTCTTCCTCCATTAATCTCCACTTCATTTTTTTTTTTTGAGACAGAGTTTCTCACTGAAGCTCATAGGTTTATCTAGAATGATTGGGCATCAAGCTCCCCAAATCCACCAGTCTCCTACCTCCCAGCACTAGGATTGCGGGCACATATGGCCACACTCAAGTTTTACATGGGAATCTAGGTATGCGAGGGAGATGCCAGGAGACACAGAGGAAACAGGTGGTGCGAGATGGAAGAGAGGTAATGCCACATGATAGAGCACAGATTAATAGAAATGGGTTAATTTAAGTTATAAGAGCTAGTGGGACAAGCCTAAGCTACAGGTCAAGTTTTCATAATTAATAAGAAGTCTCCACGTCATTTTTCGGGAGCTGGGTGGCGAGACAGAGAAAGACGCGTTACAAAATGCACATTAGTATTAATTCTTAGTCAGGGTTCTCCTGAGCAGAACCTTCAAAAGGAAAGTGTTAGATTGGTTTGCATGATATAGTCTGGGAAGTTCACTAATGGCTGTCTCGCACCAGGGAGACAGAGGATCTGGTCTCTCAGTCCGTGAGAGTGGGCACCTCAGAAGCACTAATGTTGCACTAAAGCTTGAGAGGATCCTTGAATGCTGCCAGTCTCCAATCCATTTTGGAAGAGGGAAGAAGCTGGATTTTGATATCAGCCAAGGAACGCAGCTGATGCAGTGGTAGGGTAGATGGACTTGCAGGAAGAATGAAGATTGGCATGGAGCGTGACTAATAAAAACCCAGAGACAGATATTGGGGTTCAAGCTGAAAGATCAGGGAAGCAAAGCAGCCAACAACTAGAGAGCTCTTACCTCTACAAAATCTTCAGACTGAAAAGAGAGTGAGTTCCTGTCTCATCCCACCTTAAATTCCTCTTTAGTGCTGGGATTAAAGGTGTGTGCCACCACCGCCCAGCCTCTATGGCTATCTAGTGTGGCTGCTGGGGTTAAAGGTGTGTGCCGCCACCACCTGGCCTGTATGACTGACAAGTGTGGCTGCTGTGCACTCTGAGCTTCAGGCAAGCTTTATTTATTAAAACACAAAATATCACTCTACTGGCAGGCAAAAGCAAAGCTTGCCTCTTCCATCTGACGTTTTCTATGTGGGCCTTTCTACTTCAAAGTGCCTGATAGAGAAAATCCTGCACATGTGGACCCAGAGGTTTGCCTTTTATCTGACTCCAGATCCAGTCAGGTTGACAACCCAGATTAGTCATCACAGGAAGTAACAGGGAGGGTGTGGTTTAAACGTAGATGTCATACCTCATACACTCATGCCCTGGGTTCAATCCCAAGCATCAGAAAAAGAAAATGTTGCAGGCTCAATGGTCCGTTCACAGAGCACCACAGACCAAGACTGGGTGCAAAGCCTTTGTCGCTGATCTAAACCTTTGGGGGTGGTGACTGTTTTAAAAACTACCAGTAAGGTTATGTGTCTTGTTCTGCCCTTAAAACATACCTTGTGGAAGGGAAAGTCTGCATTGTCTGGGTCACAGAAAATGTCACGGTTCTTAATCTTGCCACACAAGCTCTTGTGGCTTTCAAAAGCAGCTAACTTGAAGTGTGCATTGCAGCTGGCAAAGCAGGCTGGGAATATTTCTCTAAAATCACCTGGGAAATTCTGCTGTCCAACAGGAAAGCTCGCTTAGTGCATATCAGAGGGGACGGCAGCCAATTATGCTCCCAAAATTAACTGCCTGCTGATTCCTGTCCATTGCTTAAACAAACTTCCTTTCTGGTTTATTTTCCATAATGTGACCATTCTGGGCCACCACAAGCTGGGCTCGTTCAGACGGCATTGAACTCTGCACATGGTGGGATAAAAGAGATCTGTTATTAATCTAGGTCCACATAGGAAAGAAACGAGCTATTTTTGATTCTGGAAGCTTTAAGGGGGGAAAAAAAGACCTAACTTCTTGAAGTGGCTCTGTAGGTTTGCAGGAAACTCAGAGAGAAAGAAAACCAAAGGTGAGCTCACATTGCAGGCATGAGAAAGAGCTTAAAAGACTTCCAGGATTGAAAACCCAGACGTCACGAACCGCACCTGTCATTCCAGCACGTGGAAGCCTGTGACCAAATAATGCTAAGAGTTCAAAGCCAGTGTGGACTAGTTAGTGACTGGGCTACACAAATCCTGTCCCAAAGACACACAATCTAACAGAAGTTAGAGTTCACGGATTTGCTGGATGGAGGCTGTCTCTTAGCCACCCTATATCATCCAGTCTCTTCAGTCAAAACTGAGGAAGAGTTTTGTAACTGCCTTCGGCATTCAGGAAAAGGCAAGCACACTGTGCATTTATGCATGACTTCTGCTAAACAGGCCTGAAGCAAGAGAACCAAAAATATGCCAGAACTTCATAAAAGCAGAATAAAAAAAAAAACCCACTGGCTCTTTGGCAGCCCCAGTACCTAGAGATACAAATGTGTTGTTCAGCTTAAGGTAATGTAAAAAAATTTGCAGATTTTCAAAGTTAGAAAATAACAATGCAAGGGTGACTTTCTTGACAGCTCTGCTGTGGCAGATTGCCCATCATTGCACTAAGCCCAGGTGGCCACAAGAATCAGGGGGTCAGGGTCAGCATTTGATGAATGAGGAGCTCAGGATCCAAGATAGGCTTCTGTTGGTGGGAACCCAAGGGCTCATCTTTAGAGGCATGCCGACCTTGCCTAACCCTACCATGTTCCTTCATTGCCTTCCTTCCTCCAGGTCCCTGGAATCATGCTAAACAAAAGTTCTACTAGTGAGTTGGATCCCCAGACTAGGGCTTTTTAATAAATATGTTTCCATACTCCTCAAAGGAAATGTGACACTTTAGAAAAACACATTCCTTAAACCTATAAGCAAAACAAACCTTTTAATGATAACTTGTGATGGCGTTACCCAAACTGATCCAAGACAAAATATTTTGTACACAAATTAACTTTTTAGGGTTTTATTTGTGTTTATGTACATTTGGAAATGGATTCACAAACACAAGTTGTGGAGATAAATGCTGAGAAACTCCACCAAGTCCCACTCCTCCCATGGCAGACCCCCCCACCCATGAGAAAGTGCCATCAGCAGCTCCTGTTCTGAAACTGCTTAAGACCACCTACAGGCTATTTCAGATCTGGCCCATAGACTACGTGTGCTCTGATGTTCTCTTTCTTGCCTTCTTGAGAGTCACCAGGGAGTGCTTTGCTTTGCAGTGCCCTGTTTATTAAATCTGGATTTATTCATTTGGCTTGATTTGGTTTATTGCATTGGCAGCGGAGGAACCCAAAACCGAGGATCTAATACTTATCAATAAGGCCATGACTGAGAAGTCAAAAAGGGAAAAGGTCCCCAGAAAGCTTCCCCAAACAGAACTATAGCTGCACTCTCCACAAGCTGGGACATCAGAGCAGCAGAATGGGGCAGCCAGTCAAAATTAGGTGCAATTTGATACTGCAGCATTATGCCCTGAGCAGTCACAGCTGCCAATGACAAAAATGAGTTTATCTGGCCACCTACAAGGCCTTAAAGACCCAGCAGGAAATACAACCAGAGAGCAAAATAATTAGTAATATCACAGAACAAGTTCCTACAAGCCCCCAAACAGGACTGTCATGGGACCCAGTTCAGCCAGGGTAGCTGGTACTTCTAAAGTCCTACAAAGGCCATCATCAGATAACAACATTAGCCAATTAAAAAGGACCCTTAGGACTCCAGCAGGCAACTTGTACATTCTAACTAGCCACAAGGAAATGTGTTTTCTGTAGTGATTTTGTCCTACCTCATGAGGGTCTTCTCCAAAGGACAGTGGGCTTTTTCTGCTGTTTGCTTCCCTGAAGCTGGAAGTCCGTCCTTCACTCCAGGCCTGCTGCTCTTTTCCCTGCTCACTGCCACAGTTCCTGGTCATTATTTAGATGCATGTGGCCGAGGTGTGCGCCACTTCTCCGTCTCTGAAGATTCCTTCTTCTATTCCACACTTTAAGCCTCCGCTTCCTTCAGTGGCTAGTCAGATTTACTTCTGAAATTAAACAGATTCTGCTTCTAAAGGTTATGAACTGCTCAGTGGAGAGCTAGGTTGAGATTCCCGGGAGCCTGCTCACCTCCACACAAACCGTTTCTGCAAGGTGCCTGAGCCTTCTTGCAGGGACAGCCATGGCTTGCACTTTCTTAGGATCTATAAAAAGCATTTTTTTTAAAGATTTATTTTTATACTGTGTATGTGAGTGTTTTGTCTGCATGTGTATATCTGCACCACATGTGTTTCTGGTGGCTGTAAAGATCATAAGCGTATGCTGACTCCTGAAACCGGAGTTGCAGATGGCTGTGAGCCACCATACAGGTTCAGGAAACAAAACCTGAGCCCGCTCCAGAGGCAAAAAACTGACCTTAACTTCTGAGCCATCTCTCTCGGTCCACAAAAACATTCTACAGTTTAATGTTTCCTTTGTCTATTTAAATACTGAACATCCCCCTGTGAGCACCCTTCAGGCTCCCGCGTTCCTGAAGAAGTCTTCAGCTGCAGAGGGAGCCCCAGGCTTCTGTTCTGAGGGGGCCAGTCTCCAGTTAATAAACTATGAGCATGAGTTGTGGGCGCTGGGCAATTTTTGAATAAAGTCTTGTTCTGTTGGCAAAATAAATAAATAAATAAATACTGAACATCATGTGTGTGTGTGTTTTGAAGGACTTGAACCATCTCTGCCTTCCCGTCAGCCAGACAGGAGCATGTACCTTAGCATCCAGCCCTCTCAGAGTCACATTTAATCAGAGACACCCTACCATCACACCTTTCTGAGTGAATGGCAGGGGTATCCCCTAGCTCACTCTCAATAGCTGGCACCCTCCACTACGGGCACAGACGTGGTCGGAGAGAGAAGCTTCCATTTTCACTGCCTGACAATGCGACCCCTAGAACTCACCAACCAAACTGCACAAACCAAAGAATTTTTTGTAATGTAAGAACAACTGAACTAACGTGCAGTTGGTAAACTTCAGAGTTGATCCCTGGTGGTGAGCTAAGTGAGAAGTGTCCTCCCCAGGCTCCTGTATTTGGTCACCAGTTGGTGGTGCTGTTTAGGGAGGTTTTGGGCGATTTGAGAAGCAGAGACTTGCTGGAAAACGTGAATAGCTGGGGTAGAGTTTTATGTGTTTATAGCCCCGCCCCACTTTCCCATCTACTTCCTGTGTGTGGACGAACGTGTGACAAGCCAGCTTCCTTCTCCTGCTGTCACTTTTCTTGACTGTAGCCATGCTCATCCTGCCATTGTGGGCTCAATTCCTCTGGAACAAAAGACAAAACTAACCCCTCTCCCCTCTGATAGCTTTCAGCTGTGGGAGTTTATCTCCCCGATGGGAAAGTAGCTAACGTAGGTGCTCTAAAAGCAAGCTGTACCGTGCTAACAGAATAAAGCTGCTTTTACACAAACAATCTGGGCAAGCACAAAAACATCTTCAAACCATCTTCGAGAGCACTGGTGGTTTTGGGAAACAAGAGACAAAAGGAGGGAGCGTGGGGTCAGACTGTAGAGCAAAGGAGATTATCCTGACCACCTTCCTGTTGAAAATCAGTTGGAGGCCTGTGTGCAAATACATGCGTGTGTGTGTGTGTGTCTGTGTGTGTGTGTCTGTGTGTGTGTGTCTGTGTGTGTGTGTCTTCATGTGTTATTTAAATTAAATAATTCTTTAATAAAGGAGGTCCCTGGTTTTGAGTGTAGCACTTAGCACTGGGTAAAAAGAAAGGAAGGGAGGAAAAAAGGAAGGAAGGAGAAAGAAAGGAATAAAAAGGGAGGGAGGGAGGGAGGGAGGGAGGGAGGGAGGGAGGGAGGGAGGAAGGAAAAGGTGTTCCCTTGAAGGTTCCAAAGCCAGCTCAGAAGGTGTCTATGCCAAAGCACTAGATCTGGAGAGCTAACTGATCAGACACTGTCTCTGTCTCCACTACCTCATTCTGTCATCCTACATGAAGGCCAGACTAATCCAGAGCTGGATCCCTGTCTTTGCCTCCATCAGCTCTTCCACCTCCCCTCTCCAGTGCTCCAGTTCAGGCTCCACCCCCCAACACCACACACACATACACACACACACACACACACACACACACACACACATACACACACACACACACACACACACACACACACACACAGCTTGCCTCCTTATCTAGTTCTTGCGAGGAAAGCCTGGCCCAGGTGCTGTGTGCTGTGCTCTGTGTGTTTGTGCTCATGTATACATGTGCATGGTGGGGGAGAATGGTCTATATTCTGTCAATTATGCTTTAAATAAATGCTCATTGGCCAGTAGCCAGGCAGGAAGTATAGGCAGGACAACCAGACAGGAAGTAGAAGTGGGTCAATGAGGACAGGAGAATTCTGGGAAGAAGGAAGCCTATTCCTCCCCAGTCCTGTCCAGACACCAAAGAAGTAGGATGTGACCTGCCCTGCTGAAAAAGGTACTGAGTCATGTGGCTAACATAGATAAGAATATTGGGTTAATGTAAGTTATAAGAGTTAATAAGAAGCCTGAGATAATGGACCAATCAGTTTATAACCTAATGCAGACCTCTGTGTGATTTTCTCTGGGACTAAACGGCTGGGGGACCAGGCGGGACAGAAACCCCAACAAGCAGGCCCTCATGTTACATGTGCACTTGGCAGTCAGGCTGGAGAGGTGCAATGGAAGAGTTCTAAGGCAGCAACACACACCAAACATCCTGGAAAATGCTCAGATACCCACCTCCACTATAACACTTACTAAAATTGTGTTAGGTTACAAATTTTGTTTTGTGAGCCCTGTTGAGCTATACAAAAAATTGGGTGAAATCACTGTAGCCCCTCAAGAGGAAGTTCTCCTAAGTCTTCATGTGAGTGGCTTAAAAAATATTTGTGTGTGTGCAATCTGTTTCTGTGTGTGTATGCACACCTGCAGGTGCCTTTGGAGGACAGCAGGAAGCACTGGGTCTCCTGGAGCTAGAATTAGAGGTTGGAGAGAGCCACCTGGCATGGATGCTAGAAACCAAATTTTGGGTTTTCTGAAAGAATAACAAATGCTCTTAACCACTGAGTCCTCTCCCCAGTCCCTAGAATGAAATTGTGTGTGTGTGTGTGTGTTTAGATTTATGCGTATGAATATTTTGCTTGTGTGAATGTATGTATGTCATGTAAATAGAGGTCAGAAGAGGACATACTATTTCTCAGGCTGTGAACCTCCACATGGGTCCTGGGAACTGAACCCAGGTCCTCTGCGAGAGTCACCAGTACTCTTAACAACCAAGCCCATCAGCCCAGGTCCTAGAATGTAATTTCCTGAGGGTAAATTTTGTGCTGTATACCCTCTGGATCTACTTATAGCCCCGAAATTAGGCTTAAAAATGATTCCTAAGTCAATAAATAAACAAATGAGCACAAGACTAGACATGTTTCAAAACAAAGAAACTGAGATGGCATGTAAAAGTGGGAACCAGAGGCACTGCTGATAAATGGCAGCTGTACTGATGCTGCTTATCCTAGAAATCTGCTCTGAAGAAGGAAACGGTAGACGGGGTGTCTCCCACAAGGTGCCCTGATGTCGCCCTTTCCATTAAAGCTACATGGTGCTCAGCTCTTCCCTGCATTTCTCTGTGTGCATGCTGAGCACCCACGGTTTCCATATAACTATATTTATCCCTCCACTTCATATCGGACACGGTGTGGGTACAAGAGCCTATAGGGAAAAAAAGAAATGAATCTATGAGGCAGAGTGACCTGATTACCTTTTACCTACATTACCATTTTTTAGGGTCCCTCAGGCCTATACTTTATATAGGTCATTTGGTTTGATTGACAAGAACACCAGTGAATGATATTAGATTGTCTATACATTGCAGTCATATGTCATAGTTAATTATGCTTTTTTTTTTAAAGGAGAAAAGGGATTTGGAATAGGGCCTGCTTAGGGATATGTGCAAAAGAAAACAGGCAGGACAATTAGCATAAATGTACAAGCTTGAATACAGTCTTTTTTGTGGATGAAAACATAAAACAGTAATAAAAAAAAACCAGAAAGATGGTAGAATCCTCTTCATTTCTCTCTGCCAGAGAACACACAGGGGCAGTTTTCTATGGAAAATGGTTTGTCTCACTCAGCCAGAGCTGTAGATTACTTTTCTCAGAGCACGGAAAAGCATCCTGACAAATGTAAGGTAAGGAAGGAAGGGTTTCCCTCAATTTATAGGCTGAAGGGAAAATTTAACTATATCAGGATGTGTTATATTTGTTTCCGCTGCCTTTGTTAACAATGTAAAGATGTGTTACATTTGTTTGGGCTGCATTTGTCTAATGATGTAAAGATGTGCTACATTTGTTTGGGCTGCATTTGTCTAATGATGTAAAGGTGTGTTGCATTTGGTTCACCTCATCTGCCTAAGGCACCTGATTGGTCTAATAAAAAGCTGAATGGCCAATAGCCGGGCATGTGTGGGATAGGTGGGGCTAGCAGGTAGAGAGAATAAGTAGGAGGAGAAATGGAGGCTTGAGAGAGAAGAAGGAGAAGAGAATGAGGGGGAAAGATAGGGACAGGCCCAAGGCCAGAAGCCAGGCAGTGACCAGCCAGCCAGCCTTGGAGACAGCAGGGAAGTAGAACAGGTGGGGGGGAAGGGAAGGAGGGAGAGAGGGAGGGAGGAAAAAAGCCCTGAGGCAAAATATAGATAAAGAGAAGTAGATTAAAATAAGAACTAACGTAAGGCCAAGCATTCATAACTAATGATAAGTCTCTGTGTCATGCTTTGGAAGCTGATTGGCGGCCTAAAAGAAAGTCTGGTACAGTCCATTGTGTTGGAGAAGTCATGGCAGCCAGAGCTCAAGACAATGGGTCTCAGGAAGCAAAGAGCTCTCCTTGTTTTTACAGGACAAGGACATCCAGCCCAGATAATGGCGCCTCCCACTTTTACAATGGGTCTTCTTACCTCAGTCAATCCCCTCTATAAACTTCTCTGCGTCATTCTAGATTCTGTCAAGTTGACAGTGAATATGAACCACCACAGGCTGTCACAAAACATGCAACAAACAGAGTAACTTACACAACTTGATTTCGTCCTCTTGCTTTTATGGACACTCTGGAAGCCTCTGGCTCACCTGTGTGTGGATATATTCTCTCTCATCCAAGTACTAACCAAGCCCAACCCTTCTCAGCTTCTGAGTTGAGAAAAAAATTAGGTGTGTACAGACATGGCTACCTTCTCCAGTCACCCTTCCCGTCTACATGGTGAGTGCACATTTCTGATATCTCTGGACAGCCGTGCCCTCTTACAAATGTAGCCACCAATTGTACAATTGTCAATCCCAACATCTCATCGCAATGAACTGCTTTATAAAGGCTCTCTGTAATGCAGTCATATTCTGAAGGCCCAGGAACTTGAACTTCAGAATGCAAATTTGGGAAGCACAATTAACCCATAATGTAGTTGCATATTGTATGGTTTGAATTTAAAGACTATTAGTGGCACCCTGATCGATGGCTTAGGTTATCACTTTATTCAAGTGAGTGGAAGAACTAAGTATAAACATTATAAAAATTCAGAAGCCACTCTCAAAGGAAACCATGTAATATTGCAGGCTGTGGATCAAGAGTTTGTACTGCTCAAAGGAAGGGAGAGAGGCAGGGAAGCTTTTCAAGTTCGGCCAAACATGGAGCAGCGAAATCAAATGTTTTCTAATTGTGCAGGCTCCTGTGTGGTCTGCGTGCAATCTAGCTGTTTAAAGGGGTCAAATGGAGGGAAATGAGGGTAGCAAGCTGGGCAATGTACATGTTCTGTCAATCAAATGCAACAGCCAATGTCTGCACCGTAAAACAGGCACTGAAAAGCCTGTTTGTTGCACACTCAAAAATTGTCCTTCCCAAACCTCAAGACTCCAAGTTGCCAGACTCCAATAAGGATGTCATAACTGCCCACCATGCTGTTCCTAGCCATACTAGCCATGCCAACAGGTTCTCCCTGCCCCCCTCTCTCCACATTCTCGCTGCTTCTTTTCCATTCTCTTTGTACTTGGCTGTCTCATGGACAACAGCGTGCTTAGAGCCTGAAGGAAACTTAAGAAACCCAAAGCCGGAGCATATGCACACCCTGTGGGACTTGTAAAATGTTGATGCAAATCTGAAATCTGTTATCTGTTCTGATTAGATATAAAGCTAATTAATGACCCTCATGATGATAGTAAATGAGATAATAGCACTCTATGGCATCCAATGGCAATGGGTACTTAAATTATGGCTCGAAGACACCTGCAACTGAGTGCATAGAGACATCAAGGTCCTGTTCAGGTAATCACATTGCAGAATCTATCTGATACCTTTTAAAACAGACATCACATAATTCTTTGTAAGCTTGAAGAAAGAAAATTATCACTGCAGAGCTTTAAAATTCCCCAATCATGATACAGGAAGGGATCAAAAGAGCCACCCGTGACCACTTGGAAGGAAATCTTAGTTCCTATACACCCAGGATTAATCATTCTGCAAGCTAAACCCAATGATGGAATCCACAGATGATCAGATTGCAGTATATGCTGAATTTGGCTTTGAGAAATGTCTTGGATTAAGTTCAGGTAGCAATCAGAAAGAAGTAATGAAGTCCTAAAGGACAGTGCAGGTTGTAAAAGACTATCCAAATTTCCCAGAATCCAAATTCTGCCAAACCTCCTCTTCCTGAAGGAACAGCTCTTCATCTCTTGTCTTCACCTGAAGGGTCTGCAGCATCACTTCCCAAGGACTGACGAGGGAAGGACAGTCTCCCTGAAGAGCCACACCCACACCAGCAGCCAATGCAGAGATTCACAACTCTTCATAGTGGTGGAAATAGGAAACCTTGAGTGTTTATTGCTAAGTGGGACATATTTATCATCTTTATCTCTCTCTCTCTCTTTCTCTTCTCTCTCCTCCATCCCCCTCTCTCTTACACACACACCAGCTAAGGCACTCAGGGAACATTAGGGAAGGGAAGGTGGAAAGTACATAAGACCTGGAGGCTGCAGAGGCATGCTGTGCTATAAACATCTTCTGGACACTCTGGCACTCATCAACTCCTGGCAGCTATGATTATATTCTGAACAAGATCTGTACAAGAGAAAGTAAGCCAAAATCCTGGCATAGATGGAGGAGATGCTCACCAAGCCCCATCCTAACTGAGGAGATATTGACAATTGGTTGCTATTGGGGGAAGGAGCATCATTCTTCTTTGAGGGTGTGACTATTGGTAGGTTTCCCATGCTTCAGTGGGTGCCCCTAATATATATATATATATATATATATATATATATATATATATATATATGTGTGTGTGTGTGTGTGTGTGTGTGTGTGTGTATGTATATATATGCATATACATGTATTTATATGTGTTGTGCAGCATTAAGTAGACTTAGTAGGTTAGAGAGAGCTAAAGAGACCCAGAGAGAGAGAGAGAAAGAGAGAACATGAAGTTGGAAGGGGATGTAGTTAGGAATTACTTAAAAGTTGGGGGGACGGGAAAGGTAGATATTTCATTATATTAATTTACAAAATTCTCCAAAGAATAAAAAAATTAAAAATATCTACCCCTCATTTTGATATTAGAAATACCTAGCCTCAAGTCCCAGTAGTTCCTGGGGACTGGGGCTGGATACCAAGAAAAAGTGACTAAGAAAGTAGTCTCATGAGTCCCAAATTAATTATTAGGTTTTTTTTTAACCAATTTGTTCTGATGGCAGCCTGGAGAATATGAACGAGAATGGATTTAGAAGTGTTGGATCAACGACAGAAGAATTTGATGCTAAACTGTGATACGTTTGTTAATGAGGTACATTAGCCAGAGATTCTGGTTTTGGTATGTGTTGTGGTTAAAATACACTCACATATTTGAATACTTGGTCCCCAGTTGGAGGAACTGTTTGGGAAGTACTAGGAGGTGTAGCCTTGTTGGAGGAGGTGGATATGTTATTAGGGGTTGGATTTGAGTTTTGAAAAGACTCAAGCTATTCCCAGTGTTCTCTCTCTGCCTCCCGGTTGTGGATCAAGATGTGATCTCTCAGCTGTTCCTTCACTTGGTCATCATGAACTCTAACTCTCTGAAACAGTAAGGCAAATTAAATTCTTTCTTTTATAAGTTGCCTTGATCATGGTGTTTTATCACACCAATATAAAAGTAACTAAGACAGTATGTCACTTTTACCATCTTGGCATGAGTCTAATAGCTGTCCAAACATTGACTTAAAGATGCTCTAATTTATTCTACCAGTCACGAGTACAATATACTATGTTAGGCAACTCTACTTGGATTCTCCCAGAGCAGACTTAGTGATATACCCTGGTTATTTCCCAAGTTCCGGATGGTAACTTGCAGAATAACTTCTGTGGACTGAATGAATTGTATACCCAGATTGATCCATTTTGAATGAATGAGTGGATGAGAGACTCCGCCCTGGTCTGGGTCATCATGTAAATTGCTCTACTGTTTTTGCCATATGACCCAGTAGATCCACATCTGCAGGAATGTGAAGTGAAGCCTGTGGCTAAATATTATACATGAACAACAACATAGGCTTTTAGTATTATGGAGCTAAATTGTGCCATCATCTACAAAGGCTTTCCTCCTGAGAAATAGCCTCTGGCTCATTCACAGACCCCATAGACAACAGGTATTAGAAAACAAAACAGAAATTTGTTACTCAAATAGAGTCATCTGTCATGACTGAGCAATGTCTAAACTACCACTGCTGTTGAAGCATCTAACCAGTGAACTAATGAGGAAACACTTCAAAGTATTTTACAAATAGCACAAACCAAAGCCCTGAATCACCAAGATTGGTAGTGAAGAGCAATAAGGAAAGGGAATCTTTTAGAGGTCAAATGTCCAGGCATAGAGAGTTATTTGAACAGAGCTCTGGGAATCTGTTAATAGTGAAGATGTCTGTACCTTGTTTACCACAATGGAGGCTCTTAACAATCAAGTAGAAACCACGGTTCAGTTGTAGAAAACAGTCACTTCGGCAGCCACCTTCCTGTTTACCCTACTGGAATTGTGCATTAAATGAGTGGCAGAATAGAGATTGCCAAGGTTCAGCAATAGCCTAGCAATGGAAAAAATAATACTAGACAGTCTTGCAAAGATAGGTTTAATTATTTAGAGCCTGAAGAAGAAGTGATTGTTCCTATCCAGTTCCCCATTGCCTCTTCTCAGGATACTCCAAGGACCAACACTGAGCTCCAAGATGGCGACTAAGAGTCTGTTGATTCTGTGGATATCAGTGGGAGACAGTAATTTTTTCATGTCTTTTGATAGCTTTGCCCTATCTTCAATACTTCTAACAAAGCTGCTGCTTCTGGGCTAAGAGGTGGCTTTATTTGGCTTCATGAGATTCCATAAGCATTATTTTTTACCAAAGGGTAAATTTTAGATGAATGAAATAGAGCATTGGGCTTATAATCAAAGAGTGCTCTGCTCCCATCTTGGTCCCCATCATTCTGAAATGGCCAACTTAAAAGGACAGTGGAATGCCCCCAAGACAGTGAAACCACACTTTTGGAGTTCAAGTATTGCCTTCTAAGATTCTATGACAAAGCAAGGTAGCCTTTCTACCACAGCTAGGATTCATGGCCTGGGAATGCTTGCAACTTGTCTTTCAATTACATCTAATGACTCACTAGTAAGTTTTGTCTCTACGACTTTGGGCTAGCTATCCTTGTTCAGAAGGTTTATTTCCCAGGGGATGGTTTCTACCAAATAACACATTATTAGATTCACAGAACTGGAAGGTGAGATTGCTTTCCCAGACACTTTGTACTCTATGCCACTGAAATGGCAGGCAGAGAAAGGGGTTCATGTACTGGCT
This sequence comes from Ondatra zibethicus, assembly GCA_004026605.1. Classification (NCBI taxonomy): domain Eukaryota; kingdom Metazoa; phylum Chordata; class Mammalia; order Rodentia; family Cricetidae; genus Ondatra; species Ondatra zibethicus. The sequence continues at coordinate 24,521 of PVIU01020155.1, forward strand.
GCAAGGGTTGAATCTGCTATGATGGGAAAACTGGAGCTTTTCTCCTACAATGTGGGTAAGTAATGGTGTATTAGAACCTTGAAAATTCTCTATGGAGCCATTTAGCATCTCACATTCTGTGATAATTTTTCTAGATATTTATTACAACTCTAAAAAAAACAAGATTGTAACCATCTCTTTGGAATTAATGCACTGCATTGTGAGGATTTCTATGGACTTTCTTCTGGACCACCAACCAGCTCCCAAATCATGACATGGAGACTTAGTTATGAGTGGTCTGCCTTAGCTTATGTTTGTCCCACTAGCTCTTATAACTTATACTAATCTACTTCTTCTGTTTTGGTGTTATTATTACCAAATAGATATAGCCAATTTTTTCTTATCCTGTGTTTCTACCACCTAACAAAATTTTATTTATTGATCCTGTCCTAGAAGTTAGTTACAAGGATAATGTATCTTTTTGTTTCATTTTGTATACAGACCCAAGGCCTTTTGATTGTCCTTACTTAGAAGCAAACGATAATTTTAAAAGTTGGGTATCTGGATGCTACATTCAAAAAGTAGATTTGCCTGCAGAGCTTTGACTATTGTTTTATTCCTCTCCCATGTATGTTCTGAGAATGTACTGGATTAGAGTTCACCAAGGAAGAAATATGCAAAAATTATGGCAAGGTAGAAGTGAAGTAGAAGCCATTGACCCAAGGAGCCTTTGGGAGCCAGAAACAGCATCACATGGTGATTGGCATGGTCTGAGAGCCGCTGGCTTCTTGCCCTGGAGAACCAAGCCCACCACCAAGTACTTGACTGCAGGTGGGAGTAACTTCTGCTGGCTTCTCCACAGCTTCTTTTTGCAATTGCTCCCCAGTGACTACCCCCATAGCTTCCAGGACTTTCCCAAAAAACTCCATAATTTCTCCAAAGAATCAAGGCAAATGTTTCAAGCTGTTTTGTTTTGTTTTGTTTCTGCCCCTTGGGTTTCTTTCCCTTTTTTGAACCCCTTTAAAAGCTATTAAGAAACCCAGAGGACTTTAATATGCGTGGGATACGTCTATCAATATTATAAGCTGAAACCAAGAGACTTCTAGAGCACATACTCCCATCATGATGTATGGTCTCAAATCGCACGACTTCCAGAAACTCTCAGTGTGCAATCATTGAAGATTTTTGTTATTTCCACTGTAACTTGGTATTGTTGCTAAAATCTCTCTGATCTAGTAAATATGTAAAATGATCCTGGACAGTCATTTAAAGATTACAGGGACACAGCTGTGTTCCCAGTCTTCAAGAGCAGAACCCTATAGGCTGTCAGGATTGGTGACTTTTTCTTCTCCTTCCCTTCACTTCGTCTTTAAAACAGTTGGTGAATTCTAATTTCTGTGGAGCCCCTCCTGTCCCCTTAATACCTGTTTTAGTTTTCTACAACTGTCAAAGGAAAATACCACAGATTGCATGGCTTCAGCAAAGAACTTTTATTCTTTCCACAGCTATGGTTGTGAGGAGTTCAAGGCCAAGACGTCCTCTCTTTGACATGATCTTCCCTCTGTGAGCAATGGTTAGTGTCTCTCCATGTGTTCAGTTTCCATCTCTTATTAGGACACTAAATCAATTGGGTTAGGGTTGCTACACTTTGAAAAGGTCTTCTCTAAAATTTATATCAAAACTAAATCTTCAGTGCAACAATACGGAAATATTGCAAGACTGGGTCTCTCCCTGGCCCTAAGACACAGTGATGTGGTGAGGCTGGCTGGCCAGTGAGCTCCAGGAATCCATTTGCCTTCCCCTCCCCAGGACTGAGATTGCAGATGCTTGCTGACATGCTCTTTACAAGGGTGCTAAGGATCCAAACCCAGGTTCTTGTGATTATAGAGAAAGCACTTTGTTAACTGAGCCATTGAGCCACCCCACCATCACCACCACCTTTTGCCCTGCGTGTCTTTCTTCTAGATGGAACATTCCAGAAGCCATCTTGGAAACAAAGACCAGGCCCTCACCCTACACAAAATGGTGCCTTGATTTGTAGTCTCTAATATGGTAATTTTTCTTTATAATTACCCAGATTGTTTTTAGAGTAATACAAATTAATTAAGCCCACCCTAATAGTTTCATTTTTAACTTAATTGCCTCTTCCAGAGCCTATCTCCAAATACTGTCACCTTGTTAGAGACTCAGCATATGAATTCTGCAAATGCCCCATTCAGCCCATAGCACTAATTTTGGATGCTGTTTTCCTAGTGAAACCTGATTATAGTTTTATAAGAAATTTTACCCCTCGTCCACATAGAATAAATAGCTAAAGTCAAGATCGATGGCTTGTAGTGAACCTATGATAGTCATAGAACAATGTTTAGATGTAATAATTATGTATGTATGAAAGTGACAACTCATCTCTAATAATAATTATACCCAAATCATACTTTCTTATAGGTCTACCTTGAGCAGTTTCATTACAGATTCAAACTGGTCTGATTCTGTGACTGGATTTAACCAATAAATGCAGCAAAATGATCCTGTACCAGTTTCAGGGTTAAAACTTAAGAAAACAAGGAAGTTTTTGCATTTGTGCTTTGGGGAAACCTAAAGCACTATGTTAAGTCTAGCTGTCAAGCAGCAGAAGCTGCACGGGCAGCTACACACAGAGTCCTAGTTCTGAAGCTCCTAGGAGGCTTCCAGTCCTCCAGCACCCAGCTGATGCTTGCCTTCCAGTCAGCAGCAGCATGACGCCAGTCACATCAGCGAGCTGGACCAGATGACAAGCTCAATCGAGATCCCAGCTGAGATCACACAGAAGAGCTACCCAGCTGACTTCACTACACAGGCAGAAAGACAATAAAATGGATATCTGCTTATGCAATGAATAGGCAAAAAAAAAAATACTGGGTTCCTCTGAAAGTCATCAGTGACACTCATGAAAAGCTCTGAAAGATTTCTACACACGTCACAGATGCAGAAATGGCATTTTGCAAAGGGATTTGAATTTTTAAAAAATCCCTCCACAAGGTTGCATTTGCCCCATCACTAATGAACCTGCTGAAATGAAATGTCTGAGAGAGGAGATGGGTTTGCGCCAGCAGAACATCTCTGGCCACCGCTTCCATCTCATGAAACCAAAGGGAACAGTTCCTCCTCATTCTTTTAACAAGATCACCAATATCTGGTGGACTGTTAGCTAGCAGAAAAGATTATGAATTGTGCTTAACCTCAGATTGTTTTGTTTATTCCAATTATAGTTTGGAAAAGACGGGAATGTGGTTCATAAAACAGAGACCTAATTTTATAGTACATTGAATTCCTCATCCCCAAGTCTCAGTAGTCTCCTTTGGTAAATCTCTATTTTCTGTTAGTTGCTCCTTCAAGGAATAAGTTTTATTTAACCTTGGAAGTTTGTACAGTCAAGTCAGGCTAGAGGAAGAAAGATGTGGATTAAATGGCTGTAAAGTCTAGGGTAGTCTACATAAAGTTATTTAATGAACACAGTAATGTGAATGAAATTTTTAAACCACTTTTTAAATTTTTATTTTATGTGTATTAATGTTTGCTCTAATGTGTGTGTATGTGCACACCGTATATGTCTGTGTGTGTGTATGTGTGTGCACCATGTGCACACAGTGCCTTTGGAAGCCAGAGAGGGCATCAGAGTCCTTGGAACTGTAGTTCCAGAAGGTTGTGAATGACCACGTGGGTGCTAGAAATCATGCCCGGGTCCTCTGCAAAAGCAAACTGTACCCTTAAACACTGAGCCATCACTCCAGACACTGAAATCCACTTTTTACATCACTATTCCTCCCCTGCCTAACCCCACCCTGGGGTCATAATATTCAGACACAACCAATGGGGGAGAAAAAGAATATGACTCTAATTCAGAGTCCGTTCACTTCTCTCCCCATGCAAATGTCTTCCTAAACCTTTTAAAATTCTAAAATGGAAATGATCTGAAAACTGTGGTCCAAGAACCCCGCAGCTTAGAAGAAATGCTTTATTCACAGTATTGAGGCCTGCCTGGGTCATTGTTTCTCTGAATATTTATTTATCAGCGAACCAAAGGTTAATTCTCTGTCTGTAAATTAGATGGATTTGTAGTTAGAGCCTTTGTTTAATTTGCTTTAAGGATCATTCCTGTTTATATGTGGGCCACAATTCCATTATTAACTGGAATTGCTTCTAAAACCCAGAGGGTACCAATGTACATTCAGAACGATACATTTTAATACCTAGAATAGTGGTTAAGGATTAACAATGTAAATTTTTATAAAGAAAGCTAAAGGCAGCTTTTGTGGCCGCCCTTCTGCTGGTGGCTGCCGATTATTCGTTCCTGAAAGTCTGAGCCCCCAGAAGCCCTCCAGAAGGTGAGACCGTGTACACCTGCATCAGCTCCCTGGATGACATTCATTGTGGGTGTATGGTGTCATACAGTCTCTTTAATAAGTCTGTCTTCCCAGGGGAGCCCGGGAAGAAAGGGAGAAAATGATTACACCCAAGCAGTCCCTCCTTTCCTGTTTCTGTACTGGATCGCAGAAAGCCGTCTCCAAAGGCCAGGGGACGCTCTCGATCGGGCTCAGGATATTCCGATTATGTTGGTGCACAAGGGTCAGGCATGTGCTGAAAAAGGGTTTACTCAAATTCTTTCACATCACAAGGATTGCGAGCCAGACCACGGGGAGGCTGGGCAACCGCACGTGGTGACCATTTTAACGGTCACTTTGCATCACAGAAAAGGAGCAAAACACAGCAATTTGTTTGCACTTAAGCTCTTCTCTGAGATAAATGCTGATAGGTGAAGGAATAAAGTCCCCTGAAGGTGCCTGGATGAGAAGACTGGGAACCAGGACACCCTGGGGCCTGCGTAGCAGATTCGGCCTCCGGAGAGAGTTGTACGTGATGGTCACTGGCTTGGGATTTTGCTTTTTTTTTTTTTTTTTTAACAAATTGCAAGGCAAACCTGACTTTCTGGTGATGATCATGAAAAAGATGAGAACTGTCCTTCCTTGTCTTCTCTCACCTATCCATAGCTTCTTGGAATAAACGCTGAGAGACAATTGAGAACCGCAAGCTGAGGCACTGCTGTATCCTTACAGCTGGTCGGGGCCTGCCTGTCTTGCCTGACTCTGCTTCTGCTCTCTCTGCCACAGCATGCAGGATTAACACGTACTCCCCAGGACTCATACCACCATCCCCACCAAACTTGCTTAAGAGAACAATCCATAGCCTAGTGTATGCTAAAACAACCCAGCACTCCGGAGGCTGACTAGGGACTGTGAGTTCCAGGGCACCCTGGACTACAGTATAAGACTCCGTTGTAAAATAAAGCAAATAAAAAATAATAAGCACTACATGGAAATCATTTTTATTTTTCAGAAGGATTTTTATTAACAACAGGGCTGGCAAGATGGCTCAGTGGATAAAACTACTTGTCACGCAAACCTGACAACCTGAAGTGACCCCCAGATCCCACAGTAGAAAAGAAGCCATCCTGAAAGCTGTCCTCGGACCTATGCGTGAACCCATAGTTACACATGCATCTAATACACACACACTAATAAGTAAATTTTTTTAAGTTATGCAGGTCTGGAGACATTGACACAGTGGCTAGAGTGTCAAGCATGCATGAACCCCTGAGTTTAATCTCCAGCACTACATAAACCAGGTGTGGAAGAGCATGCCGCTAATTCTAGCACATCAGGAGAGAGACCGGAGATTCGGTCAGGAATTCAAAGTCACCTTTGGCAACATAGCGAATTTAAGGCCAACCTGGTCTACACGAGTCCCCATCCAGAAAGAGAAAAGAGAGCACAACGAACACATCTACATGAATTGCACCATTTTCAGGGTTGTGGAGACTAAGATGAGAAACTGAGAAGCATGTGGAATGGTCCTCCCATCAAAGAGCAGATGATCTTAGATAATATTAGAAAAACAAGATAAAATTAAGTCTCCACCAGATCTTGACCCAGTCTGTAGCGGCTTCCATTTCTGAACTGACACATACGATATATGGATCATGTCACAGCAGAATTAATGCATGCATGGATTATGTCTGTGTGCAATGGGGGATGTGGCTTCTGAGATCCACAGATAGTGTCTGCAGAGCTAAATTGTAAGCTCACAAGATTATAGCAGTAACAGAAAGTAGATCTCGACTCCAGAGAAGAGAGAGAGAGCACAGACACAGAGATGCAAGAGAAAAAGGAAGAGTCCTTCAGAAATTTAATCACAGTGGACCCCCACCTAGATAATTAAGGGGGAAATGAGAAAACTCTTTCTGCAATTTTGTCTTTTTCAGATAAATTAGCAAGATAATTGCCTTGACTCCCTTCTTCCCCCAGTGGGTGGAGACACAGCTGGGCTAGGTGTGGGAGCCAAGCCAGATTTGATCTGAAAGAAGGGTGAATCGCAGCAGGCCAAAATTTATCTCTACCCTCTACCTCTCCTCTCTCACAATCTGTCTTCAAAGAAGAGCTCTGTTTAGGGGTTGGGATATAATTAAGCTTATCAAATTACCCCACCCATTTCGCTATACACAACTGCACTCTGTATTGTGTTTCTTACTAATTTACCCAGGTGCCTTCAAATGCTTCTCTGATAGTATTTTGGGGCGATTCTTTAAGAGATCTGGATCCTTCACAATCCCAGCTTTATTTCTGGTTGACCTCAGCCCTTCCCACCCTCTGTGTGACTCTGCTGTAGTCTAAGAGTTTACTGTCTTCATTCAATCATTCATTCAACCAGCCTATGCGTTTGTTGAATAAGTTAATTCATGAATTCGTGTTGAGTGTGTGTGTGTGTGTGTGTGTGTGTGTGTGTGTGTGTATTCCTCCCCTTCGCTGTGTTATAAATATACCTTGTTATAAATGCTAGTCCAGCAGAGTTGAAGAAGGTCGCTGTGTTTTAAGCACTGTCCCCTCTAAAATGCAGATGTTATGAACATGGGGGTGTTGGGAGATGACAGAGCCGTGGGGACTCCTCTCTCCCATTTTTACTGGAAGCCTATAAGAGGTTTCTCAGGCTGTCATCTTTTTACCCTTCAGAGGAAGCAGCCCTCACCAGACTGAGCTAGGTAGCATCTTTGGACTTGGACCTCTAGCCATAGAAACAGAGAAATAAATGTATGTCCTCTATAAATTACCCAGTCTTACGCAGTCTATCATAGCAGCACAAACTGAAATTGAAGGAACTCAACAGATGTGAGTGTGCAGCTCATGTTGGATCAACATGGTTGAGAACGTGAGTCCTTCTTGTGCTCTGCAGTTCAACTCCATACAAGTCACTTGAACGGCAAAATGCTGTAGATACATATTTATAGGGTAATAAACGACTTTGTAGTCATGTATGGATGCATAATTTTCTAAGCAATTATGAGTGTCATTGTTTTTCCTAAACTATCTCTAGAATACATATTTTTTTAAAAAATGAGGATTCAATGTTCAACATAACACATCAAATCATCCCAAAGTTGCAAAATCAAGAATATCTGCTGCTTATTACAGGGGTGTGTGTGTGTGTGTGTGTGTGTGCGTGCGTGCATGCGTGTTGACCACTACAGCACATTTGTTACGTGGTTTACCATCATCAATCTCTGGTCCTCACTGTCTTTTACAAATACACACCTCCTCTTTTCGGATTGGAAGAAGAGCTCAGTGCTTAAGAGCACCTGCTGCTTATACCAAGGATCCAGGTTCGATTCCCAGCCTCACAACCATCCATTACTCCAGTTTCAGGGATGTAACGGCCTCTTCTGGCCATACACACATACATGCAGACCAACATGCACAAACATAAAATAAAAATTAACAATCACAAAGAACAAGCCTCGCATGCTTGTTTTAAGCCCTGTTTTTGTTGCCCATTGCTGCTAAGTTTTCTGGCAGCAGATAGGCTTTCTCACGTTGTCAGTATTCAGGATGTCTTCTGGTTCAGCATCAGCTGCCCATCTGGGATGGTTTTGCGACACTTAGAATTCATGGAAAATCTGAGGGAATAATTAGTGTGCCTATGATTCTAGCCAGAGCATATGTTATAGCCTGTGGTCAACAATTTATCCACAAGACATTTTCTGCTTATCCATTAGGATTTTAAACAAAATCAATCTCCTGCAAGTAAAAGAACCAGCAAGTTTGCATACAGATCTAATGATTAAAACTAAACTAAACCTCAATCAGGGTAGTGGTGCACGCCTTTGATCCCAACGCTCAGGAGGCTAGGACAGAAGAATTTCTCAGAGTTTGAGGCCAACCTGGTCTAGATAGTGAGCCCCAGGCCAGCCGTGGCTACAAAGAGAGACGTTCTCTCAAAATGAAACAACTAAAATTCTTCAAACTGAGCAAAAATGTAGACTTTTCACATAACTCACCAAAGTGAAACATTATATTTAAAGTCAATGAAATGGATTCATCTTTACAACCTTAAAAGTGTGTAATTATTTGCATTTATCATTATTTGTATGTAGCTAAGAACAACCACCATCAAGAGCATTTTGTAACCATTGTCCAATACTGTTTGGTAAACTGGCGCTATCAAAGTATTAACAGCAGTTATCCTAGGCTCTGGGAACACTGTCAATTTTAATCTTCCATTTTCTGCTTGCTATTTTTTATTGTCTATAATTAATTCTATGGCATTGAAATGTATTTTAAAACATTCCAAAAAAAACTAAACACCTGTCTTTTTATTTTAAGAGACTAAATGAATTTTTTATCTTCCACATCTCTAAATCTACACTATTGGGTATTTTATCCAGTTTTTCTTACCAAAATCAGGAGGCTGACATTTTATTTAATATAAACAAGTAAATCCATAGGATATGTTGATACAAAGTAGAAATAATGAAGTACATATTGAAACACATAATAAAAAATATTAATTCACCAATTATTATCACTCAGTAACTGCTTATTAATTCTGTAATTAATTCATTAATCATTAATTAAATATGAATATTGCCATAATAAAACCTAAACACTTACAGATCTAAATATTTACCTTGTTTAGACTTTTTAGTTTTTTATCTTATTTGAAATATAGTCTCACGTGGGAAATCCGGCCTTTAATCTATATATAATCAAGAATGGCTTTGTACCCAAGCCTCCTGAACCCACCTGCTTTTAAGGCCCCAAATACAAGCCATTTCTCCACTTTTAATAAGTATCAGAAGTATTCCCAATATAAAAATAACTCTTAAAATATATATAATTATTGCTATTATTTTAGTAACTGGTGTGATTGCACATAAGTGCCATGAAAGCTTGGGAAACTGACAATCTATAAAATTTAGAATCCATTTACCATAGTACTGAAAGATTTAAATTTGCAAGGATTTTATTTTAATGCATTGGGAAAGACCCAAACTGCAAAAAAATAAAATAAAATAAAAAAGCAAATAAAGTAGATTCTTCAAATAATCTAGTGTAGTGTGTCTTGAGAAGATGAGGAAGAGCAGTGGACTTAGTCACCTCGCCTCTAGTGTCTGCTCTCTGACGCCTGTGAAAGAGACCAGACACAAGGAGCAGACCCGCCTCTGCTGATAAGAAGGTCAGAATTTATTACAGAGATTCAACAGACCTCGTTAAACTTTGAAGAGTTAGACATGAAATTCTGTTGGTTTTAAGAACAAATTGTTTTCAAAGAAAAGAAAAAGACTGAGTAGCATCACAAAGGAGGGAGAATTCATAAGATCAGAGGAGGATGGGAGTGGTCCTTAGGTGGCACAGAGAGATGCACTTCGAAGCCGTAAGTCAACATGACAAAGAAAGACCATAGGCAGTTGTTTTGTTTCCAGAGAAACCAGAGGTATGAAGAGATGGGATGAGAAGAGCTGACAGACAGGAGCAAGGAAGAGAAGTGCAACAAGAAAAAGAAAAGGGATGGTGAGGCAGTTCAGCTGGTTAAGGAGCTTGGAGGGCGAGTCTGGTGACCCATCTCCCATCTCCAGAACCCATATAAAGGTGGAAGAGGGGAGCTAGCTCCACAAGGTTGTCCTCTGAACGCTACATGGGTGTTGTAGCACATGTGTACATATGGGGGGAGGTACAGCTAAATAGATGATAGATGGATGGATGATAGATAGATAGATAGATAGATAGATAGATAGATAGATAGATAGATAGATAGAT